>JAKCPI010017960.1:0-39258 GCA_023213315.1 Euborellia annulipes | reverse complement strand
TCTCTAAACTGTATGAGGAACTGACAAAAATACTTTGAAAATACAAAAAAGTTTATGTCCGGAATAGGTCCGGGCGCGACATCTTATGTACGTACATGATTGGACGTATCCGCCATGTTGTCCGCTTTACGTACCATTTAGGTCCCGTACGTCTTGGCCGTAAACGGGACCTAAACGGTACGTACATAAGACGAACTGTGCTATCTAGGTTCATGCTTAAAATTGAACACACATACCATGTCGCGAAAACCACTTTTTTGGATTCAGGGGACCTCAAAACGTGTATATCCATCAAAATCTCGGACATCGAATTTTTGACATTAATCCAATACTTTTTCTCTATATCAGGGGCGTATATAGAAATTTTTTTCGGGGGGGAGGGGGGCCTGAACTCAAAAATCTTTCTGAGGAAAATTTTTTTTTTAAGAAACTACATTTTTTTCACACGAAATTTTTTGCGGAAACAAAGTTTTCCATCCTGCGGAAAAATTTGTTGCGCTGATGTCTGTATATCCCTATATATGTATATGTGTTTGGGAAATTTCGGGAGGGGGCCCGGGCCTCCTCGCCCCTCCCCTTTATGTACGCCCCTGCTCTATATATATTAACATACATAGAGGTAAGAGAAAGTATAAATATACCTATCTGTATTTTACCGACTACCGATTGTCCTGAGGATCTAATTCTATTTAAAACAACCTGTTCTTATGAATTTTTAATATTTAACAATTTCAACCCCTTATTTTCGCCATTAGTGCCGGTAGGTTGTTTATTGCGAAATTTGAAAAGATCGAAATTTATTATGATTACTTTAAAAAAAAATCAATTTATATTTATACGATCTATATCCATAATTTTATTTTTATCTATATAAGTATCAAATTAAAGCGGCTGACAAATAGGGCTTTCTCTATCATTTATAAGCATTAAAAGGTCGTTTTTTTCCTCTCGTCCAACTTGTCATCGACTTAGGATTTTGGTTCCGTGTGATGCTCATCGGTGTGTCAGTCTGTCAGCAGAGATAAGCCTTTTAATCAGAGCCGACATATTTATGTTTTTGAACTTATGGAATTTTTCTATAACCCATACACGTGCACCCGCATTCCGTCACCACTCGCGGGTCGGCCATCCATTAGAGGCGGTGATCAACTTTATGACCACAGAAAAGGAAAAAAAAATATAAATAAATAAATCAAGAACGATATTGCCATAAAAATCTTTTCTAGCAAGTGATTTCGTTGTTCAGTCAAGGAATTTTTTTACATTTATAAAAATGTGAAACATTTTCTTTTGTCTCTAGCGGTAGACACCGACCTATGGAATTTTTACAAGATAAAATAAAATTTTATTTAAATTAATAGTTGACTTTATTTTGGAGATGATGTTAGAGGCAGGAGGGGGGGGGGGAGCGGAGTGGGTAAATAAATTTTTTGATTTTGTTTTTTCTTATTTTACAAAAATTCCATCAAACTTGGTGGCTTTGTAATTTTTCATCAAACCCCACTCGTTAGTGTAATCTGCAATTCAGTCTGTAGATCGCAAAAAATGTGAATTTCAGATTCTTTCTTCTCCTTTGTTTTTATTTTCTTCCTGGCTGCATGTGGCCACTGGTCATTATAGGTCTTCGGACCTTATGCACCCATTCCAAAAAAAAAAAAAAAGTGTTTTTCGTTTTTCTATATATCGAATGTTTTTTGATATATTTCAGGGGTGACCAACCTGCGGACCCACGGCACTTTGAAGGATTAATGTACCCAAGTTCCCTTTTCATTTTTGTGTATTATATTAAAAAAAATTATTATCTTTCCGTATGTGTTTCAAAATGTATGTACTTTTATTTATGTTTTCATTAAATATAATTTGTTAGAGAATTTCAAGTAAAAATGTTATAAATAACAATGTTATACAACAATTTTCTTGTTATTTAACAAGTTTTATGTTATTCATGAAGTGTCGGTAAAGATTCAAAGAAAGTTATAAAACTTTGTTTTATAACACGCCGCGACTAGTCCACACTTGTTATTAAACATTTACTGCAGCACCAGCGCAGCGCAGCCGCGTGCGTGTGAATTCAGTATTGCTGGAACTCTCGCGATGTGTACACACTACTGATTCGTATTTCTTTTAAAAGATGGAATGGTCGAAAGAATTTGAATAAATAGCTTAAACTTTGGTAGGAATCTCCACTTGCTAGGAATCTCAACGTAACCGCTAATCTCTTTCTTTTACTGGTATTGCATCTCGAAAGGTTGTCTTTTCTGCTGCCAAAATCACATCCTCTAGGTTTGAAGTCATTTTAAATACTAAATACTAAATAACAGCTCCTACATACTCATTTTGTTTTGTTACATAGTCTGGATGTCTCTGCTATTTTATAACAAGTTATAAAACAAAGATGTACAACAAATTTGTTACATAACTTGTTATGTATCCTGTTTTGTTACATAGTGTGGACCCGGCTTTATTATTAATTTAATTTTAAAAAAATTAAAATTTTCCGCTCGGTGTAAAAGAGGCGGACAAAAATTTCGTCCACGGGAGGGGAACAAAATTGTTTACAGGGCGGAAAAAATTAAAAAAAACAAAACAAAAAACAAGATAAAATGATATGAATTTTGTATAGTAAATACAAGTTTCGGTTACCATTTCGGCAGAAACTAAGATTGAGGCCGAAATTCGGTTTCGGTTTCAAATCTTGTTTCGGTCGGACCCTATTTCAAATCCAATTAATAAATTTAACTTGGATAATAAGAAGGTAGGGCTTTTTCATGATGGATCACCTGTTAAAATTCTTTAGAAATATTTAAATATGACATCAGATAGAGTATCTAATATTCCATTTTATTCATGCGTAATAATAATCATTTTAAATGTGTTATTAGGGCCTACTTTGGAAAATATTAATAGAATAACTAAAATAGATAAGGGGGAGGATATTCCCTCAACCTCAAATTATAGCTATACCCCCCCCCCCCCTCCTCCACCCCCATTCCATTCAAGCTTTATTCCCTTCCTCTCCCTTGTCATGATCCACAACTGACTGACATATTTAAGTGGATTAGAATCAATAATATTAATGGGTTTCTCACTCGCGTAAGTCTATAAATAATTATTAACGTCATTTATACAAATAGGCAGTTCATGTAACTGACTGCTGCAAATGCTAAACCAACCCCTTTGCATGAAAACCGCCATCATAATAATAATAATTATTCAAATTTAGGGTTGTTTTCCTCTTTAGATGTCAAATACGATTCCATGTTTGTATCAGTGGTAAAAAAAATATATATATATATACTCTATTCAAATAAAAGGATGTTATAATGCATACAACGCAATGAGCTATTTTTATTACTTTGACTATTCGATGGAATATTACCACCCTATCTGACGGCTTTCCCACACTCCGCTCCAATATTCCACATTTTCTAAAACAACATTGTTGATTTATTCTAGTATGGGAAGGGAATTTCATAATTCATTTTTTAGTTTTTCTTACCACTACATACACTGTTAAAAATTTTCGAGCCAGATTCATACACATGTATAGGAAGTCTGTTACACAAACTGTTTATGAATATTCATTTTGGGTATATGAGAAAGGTCATATACCAAAATGAATTTTCACAAACCCAGATATGTAATTTTTCATATTCGGGTATATGAAAAAATTCATTTTCGGGTATGTGAATAAATTCATTTTTGGTATATGAAATTTAAATTACGGGTATATGAATAAATTCATTTTTGGTATATGAAATTTAAATTACGGGTTTATGAGAAATAATATACTTTTTTGTGAAAAATGAAAGTAGGAGAACTTTTAATTATAGACCACATATTTGTATTAAATATTTATTAAAAATATATAAATACTGTACAAATATATATATTTTTAATAAATATTTAATACAAATATGTGGTCTATAATTAAAAATTCTCCTAATAATAATATTTCAAACCACAAAAGCTTTAATAAACAAAAATTAAAGTCCTTACGAGTTTATACTTTTGAGGGAAAGTGAGTGGTCTAGGTGAAATAATAGTTTTTTTTATTTATTTTATTTTTTATTTATTAAAAAAAAATTATATTATATTAAAATATACAATTTTACTAAATAATAAAACAAATTAAAGTATTAAAATAATAAATTTGTATCAAAAAATAAATTTTTATACATTTCCAAGTAAATTAAACACAAATACAAATCATTTTAATAATTTAATACAAAAAATGTGTCGATTTTCATCTTCTTTGAGAAGTAATAAAGAGTTACATTTCATTTGCAGTATGATTGGAGTTTATTCCCTGGTTGGAGACTAACCTCACCTGAAAAATGACAAACAATAATTGATTTGAAATTGAGAAAAAAAAAATTTCAATGAAAAAATTCAAATTCAATACTTACGATTTTGTTAGTAAAATGTTCCTATTTCAATATATTGATTAAATATTTATATTTCATTTTAAATAATAATACACGTTCAATTATCTATGCGTTAAATCAGCTACTTCAAAAACAGAATTTGGTGCCAACCTGGTGCCAACCTAACCAATTTCTTGTATATTTTAAAATTAATTATTTTGGTGAAATTGTTAATTTTAATTTTAATTTCTATAGCTATTTAGTTGAATTACTTTATAAAAATTATTTAATTAGTATGACTTCATAAATATTTAAATAGTTTAGAGCGCGAATTTCAAACCAGAATTTAATCAATATAGATTTTGGAAATGAATTTTAAAAGAATAATTTCAAGTTTCCTTAAAATAATTATAAAATAATATTAATAAAAATTCCTTGAGGTAGTCGAGTTATTTGAGAACGTTTAGACCAGTGATTCTCAACTTGTCGCGGTACACTTTTAACGATTTCAAAATTTGGCGGCACACAAAGAAAAAGATAAGTTTAAAAGTTGGTAATTTGTTCATAAACTTTTATATTAATTTTAATTCACATTCTGGGTGTATAAAAATTAAACTACGAAAGTATGTGAAAAAAGAAGGAAAATTCATATTTTTTTTAAAGCGATACTTATTCATATACTTGTATATTAATTTTAACTCATATCCTAGGTCTATTAAAATTAAACCACCAAAGTTTATGAGATATGAATGAAAATTCATATTTTTTTTTACAGTGTAGAGAAAGTATTGGATTCATGTCAAAAATTCGATGTCGGTATTTTTGATGGATATCTACGTTTTGAGGTTCCCGAATCCAAAAAAGTGTTTTTCGCGACATGGTCTGTCTGTGTGAGTGTATTCAATTTTAAGTAGGAACCGACCGAATATTCGGTTTCGGTTACGGTCTCGGCCAAAAATCCTTGTTTCGGCCAAAAAGTAGTCGAAACTTTCGGCCGGCCAAAACCAGAGTCTGAAAAAATGGGATGAGAGTCGCATGCAAAAAAAAAATCATTGTGTGTTTTTATGAAACCACGATGCAAGTGAAACTTTTTTTTCGGATCGTAGGCGTTTAACTGAAAATTTTCAGAAAATTATTCAATTAAGGGTATTAAAATCGCGTTTTTAATCTTAACTTAATAATTGGAAAATGGGAATGATAATGGGAAATCAATAGAGACATGTCAAAAAGCACAGAGCACAACTTTCGATTACTGAAGGTCTGTGCGACCAGTCATACCATATTTTATATAATAAAATCCCTAATTAATTGCAAAAAATAAAATGATATAACTAGTTGTTTCTTGGTGGCTGGATATTATGATATGAGGATGCGTTACAAGGGCAGCCAAGGCGAAAAAATAAAACAAAAAATCTATTTTTTGTCGACGACAAAAAAAAAAAAATTTTTTGTCGACCTCGAAATACTAGAGTCTTCAAGTAAATGTAAATTGGTTAAAACGTTGCTACACTGCCATGTCAAACGACCTGACGAATTGACATCATTTTTGTCCTGATGAAGAGTGCGATCGGCACTCGAAACGTCGACAAAAAATAGATTTTTGTTTTATTTTTCGCCTTGGCTGCCCTTGTAACGCATCCTCATAAAATGATATAATTAATAATAATAATATTGGTCTGTGCGACCAGTCACACCATATTTTATAGGCCTATAATAAAATTCCTAATTAATTGCAAAAAATAAAATGATATAATTATAAATAATAATATTTTTTATTAAATTTAGTAAAATTAATATATGAATGAAATTAGTCACTATAAATGATTTGATTGTTGTTGGGCGCTCGCAGCGCCAATGTCGTCTTCCCTCCCGGCAAGTTGACCAATCAGTCTAGAGAGGATCGTCGAGTTTTGACCCACGCGAGTGCCAAATGTATTGTGAATTTTTATTTATAAAGTGCAAAATTTGTGTTAGTGATTGATTAACATCTCCGGGATGTGTTGTGTGTTTAATAAGTGTTTGAAAATACCAAATGGAGAAGAATTTTGGAAAATATCAAATGGATTTGCGAATGGGCTGCAATCACAACGGTGAGTTGAGATGAGATCCTTTTTATTTAAACAAACGGTCAAAAAGATGGCGAAGTCTATTTAATCGATATTCGATTTAAATTCATTTTTAGTAATATCTACAATTTTTAGTGACATTTGACTACATTTTTTTTTATTTTTTAATGTATTTGCTTTGTTTTGATAAGCTATTTATATTTATTTCTCTCTCACATACATATACTGATTATCAGATTTCTTAATTCTTTGAAACCCATCAATTTGGGCAATGAATATAATACAAATATAAGACACACACACACACACACACACACACACATGGGGGCTTACACTAACACAACCGTGTGCATGTGAGAGCGGGCGCGCGAAGCACACTTTCGCGCGCCCGCTCTCACATACACACACACACACACACACACACAAACGAGAGCTACTTGGCGCCGTGCTCATACACATACACACCCACACTAATACGCGCGCGATTTCGCGCGTCGCACTCACACCCACAGGCTCTCACAGACACACATATACAGTGACGACGTTTTTTCTCAGAAGGGCGGGGGAGGCGGCAGGAATGGGATGAATTAAATTAAAAACTTAATAAAAGTGTAAAATGGCTGTTATTATTAATTAAGGTAGATTTGCAGCCAGGTGAATAAAAAAACTATTTAAATTTCTTTTAGTCGACGTTTCGGACGCCAATCGCGTCCTTCTTCGGGACAACTTCAGTCAACAAACATTTATTGAAATTACAATTTCTTTACACAAAAAAATATATAACATTCTTTTTTACTTTCTCTTACCTCTATATATATATATTAATATATATAGACAGAAAGTATTGGATTCATGTCAAAAATTCGATGTCGAGATTTTGACGGATATATACGTTTTGAGGTCCCCTGAGTCCAATAAAGTGGTTTTCGCGACATGGTCTGTCTGTGTGTGTGTCTGTCTGTGAACAAAATATCTCAAAAACGGAAAGAGCTAGGAGGTTGAGATTTTATATTTAAGTTAGGCACCCCCATGGGACGTGACACGAAGCTTTTGAACAAAATCGGCCTAAGAGTACTAGTACTTTACTGATGCACTTATTCAGTTTTTTTTATTTTCTCTAAATTCGCTCCAACGATATTTTTTTAATTCAAAAATCAATTATTTTTTAAATTCTCTTTAAAATGTATATTCTCATTTTGCATCAAAATTGTTTGAAGCACACTTCACTCTTCTACTTCTTAGAAAAGATAGGAGAAATGGTTTCCATCGTAACAAAATATAAATATTTTGGCATACTTATAAATTGTACATCTTGAAATTCGAATGTACCCTACTGTCGAAAACTAAATATATGTCGACACAAAAAATCTGGTGTGACAAGCACAGTACACAACTTTCTCTTACCTTCGGTAATCGAAAGTTGTGTGCAGTGCGCCAGGCACACCAGATTTTTTGTGTCGACATATATTTAGTTTTCGACAGTAGGTACATTCGAATTTCAAGATGTACAATTTATAAGTATGCCAAAATATTTATATTTTGTTACGATGGAAACCATTTCTCCTATCTTTTCTAAGAAGTAGAAGAGTGAAGTGTGCTTCAAACAATTTTGATGCAAAATGAGAATATACATTTTAAAGAGAATTTAAAAAATAATTGATTTTTGAATTTTAATCAAAATAAATAAATAAATTGAATATTTACTGAGTAAATTCTCCTAAGCATTAATTGATTTCAAAATCGAAAATCGACTTTTCGAGCGCCTCCCATCCCTAGCCTAGACGCGGATCCCGTCGATTGAAAATAGTTCCTTCATGACTTCATTAGACGTTTACTAGAGAACAATAGTTTATTTTCTTTTGTTTTAAATTCTTCGGGCTTTTAGTTGATGCTGTTGAAGCTTTTATTGATTGGGTAGGAAATAATTAATGCCAAGAACAGTGACCCTTTTTTTTTTTTTTTGTTTTGTTTTTTTGGGCACATCATCATCAGCACAGAGTCCTCTTCATCAACAGCCGTTGATTTGTTCGAGAGGAGATTCCCCTTAAAATCCATCCATCATCTGCAATATGGATGCTTATGCAAACATTTCTCTCCTTCTCTCGATTATAATAGCTGTCAGTAACGAAAGCCAACGGGGGCTTCCATTTAAGCAGAGCACTCGAAAACCGGGACAGGGATACTCCTATATATCTCTATATTTGTATAAAATAACAATTTCTAGAAGGTTTCTGTCAAGAACACATCTACTCTCTCAAAGGCAAATAGTTTTGATAATTTTTTTTTCTTCTTCAAAAACATTCACACTTTTTTTCTCCCTTCACACTCACACTCCCACACACGTTTACACACTCTTTTCGGCAACTTAGCCTTATAAGACTTTACGATAACCGTTATATGGACCCTGTTACTCATTAGTATGTCAAGCGCCAGCTACCGAGTTTTGAGAAAATTAACATTAAAGTTTTTTGTTTTGATTAGATTCTATATAATTATTTTTGTCAATTGTGCAAGTAACATTAAATATAAATTTTTTTAGGACATATTTCATAAAAAATACTATTAATTAAAGCATTTGAAACAATATTCCGTGCTTAAGGTGCGCGTTTCGGGGTGCTAATTTTGGGACTTTCCAGCGGCCACAATTTTGAAGCTATCGACCTCAATTTTTTTTTTTTAATTAAAGCTATTTAAAATATCTACAACTTAAAGAAGCCCTTTTTTTGATTTTCGAAAAAAAAAAAAAATTTTTTAGATTAATCGCATTAAATAAAAGATATTTTAAAAAAAGGAGCTCTATAAGTTGTAGATACTTAAATTAGTAATCATTGTGTTAAAGAATAATTAATTTTTTGCCTTTAATTAATTAGCTGGAAAGTCTAGAATGAAATGGAACAAGTTCCGTGTATTCCAATGGGGAACACTAACGCCATCTCTTGCCGCCTCGAGGCAATCGTGTTTTAACGGTTTTTCGCGACGCGCACCTTAACTCAATTTTTAATTTTTTGGCGCTTGACACACTAATGCATAACATGGTCCATATATGAGATAATATTTATTGGGGGTCCAGGAATTTCTATTTAAGCCATTTGGTATCCATTGATAAAATTAAAGGAACAAAATTTATTGAATATTGAATTTAATTGTTAGATGAATATCTATATATAATAATTGCGGTGTGTCCGTCTGTCCGTCCGTCTGTCCGTCCGTCCGTCTGTCCGTCTGTCCGTCCGTCTGTCACGCTCTGTTTGACCAACTTCCCGTTGGAATTTTGAAACGAAATTTTGCAGTCTTATAAAGGACGTTATGGAGAGTCCCGGAAAAATACTCGGGTTCCGAAATTCCTATAACTTTTTGAGTTATTAATTGCTAAAGTTACGATTTCTCCCATAGGAAATGTATAGAGAAATATTTAAGTATTCTTTGCAGTTGTGTATTCTTTGAATGTAAACAAATCCTCAAGCAGGCACAGGACTGGAATACTTAGTTGTTAGTAATAATAATTTTCTTTTCATAATTAAGAAAAGGCGAGGGTCCGCCGCAGGCGGGCCCGAGCCAGCTGATGGGGGGTCCAGGGGGCGTAGCCCCCCTGTCCTAGACGCCAGCCCGTTTCTCATAATTAAGGCGAGGGTCCGCCGGAGGCGGGCCCGAGCCAGCTGGCGGGGGTCCAGGGGGCGTAGCCCCCCTGTCCTAGGACGTCAGCCCGTTTCTCATAAGAAAAGGCGAGGGTCCGCCGCAGGCGGCCCGAGCCAGCTGGTGGGGGTCCAGGGGGGCGAAGCCCCCTGGCTAGACGCCAGCCCGTTTCTCATAATTAAGAAAGGCGAGGGTCCGCCGCAGGCGGGCCCGAGCCAGCTGATGGGGGGTCCAGGGGGCGTAGCCCCCCTGTCTAGACGCCAGCCCGTTTCTCATAATTAAGGCGAGGGTCCGCCGCAGGCGGGCCCGAGCCAGTTGGCAGGGGTCCAGGGGGCGTAGCCCCCTGTCCTAGACGCCAGCCCGTTTCTCATAAGAAAAGGCGAGGGTCCGCCGCAGGCGGGCCCGAGCCAGTTGGTGGGGTCCAGGGGGCGAAGCCCCCTGGCTAGACGCGGAGCCCGCCGAAGGCGGGCGGCGCGGCTAGTATTATATTATTTAGCAAGCATACAAATATTTCAATTAATGTTTTTGGCCAATATCGGTCCATTATTTGTGATTTTCTATAATTTTCCATGCAGTGACTGTTAATTTGAATTTGTTTAGATCTTATTAGAATCAAAATTTCATTAACTTTTATTACCTTATATTTATTTCTTAAACTAAAAATTTTTCATCTCCCTTTCGCCTTACTTGAGTCGTCCATTTCCAAAAGTGCCTAATTGACAAAATTTGAAAAGTTGAGTTTTTAATTGCATGTTGTCGGCATATATGAAATATACATTTAAAAATAGTTTTCCAGTGAGAAAAGTTTATAAATCCTATTTAAAACAAATACTGAAAACCGAGTACAAATTCAAACAAGACCTAGGCCCTAGCCTATATCATAAGGAGAGACCGGATTTTAAGCAAAATGCTTATTGCTCAATTTTATAAGCAACCATTTGATATTTAATTTCTATTCGAATTAGGAAAAACGAAGTGCATTGAGATTGGATTTTTTATGCTTTTTTTGCTTTTTTTGAGTTTTCATGCTTTTTTTCCCTTTCGTGCTTATTTGAACTTATTTTACGAATATTTATAATTTTTTTATTAAAAAATACACTTTTTTCCCATTCGCGCACGCATACACCAGGGACGTATATAAGGGGGGGGAGGGGGCCCGCCCCCCCCCCCCCCAAAAAAAAAAAAAAAATTTCCAAAAACCCCGCAGTGCGAAAAAAATATAGCCCTGTAAAAAAAAATTTTACGCAGGGTGAAAAAATTTGGTTCCGCAAAAACAAAATTTTTCGCTGGGCGGGGCGGAATAAATTTAGTTTATTTAAAAAAAAAATTGTATAAGCCATTGGTATGAGTAAAAATTGCTTATGAGATGCTTTTTTTCAACTTTTATGCTTATTTAACAACTTTTTATTCAAGTTTTTTATGCTTTTTTAAGCACTTTTTTCCATTTTTTTATGCTTTTTTTGTCCGGTCTCTAATCATAAGGCTGACAATGACAGATGACAATTTGTCAATTTGTAGAGTACCTGTTTCATAAAATCCGCTCTTGACTTAATTGTCAATTAAAAAAATGACATTTTTGTAAAATTGTCATGACAATTCGTCACTTTTTGGTTTCATAAAATTTGTAGGCTGATAGGTGAATTTTGACAATTTGTCACGAATAGGGTTTGGAAAAAACCGGAAAAATTTTGAAAACCGGTTTTTCGGTTTTTTACAAAGTGGAAAACCGGTAAACCGGTTTTAAACCGGTTTTTTTTTCAACATCTGTTTAGAACCGACCACCATTTTTGGAAGTTAAATTAATTTGTATACAACATAATTTAGAAATATATTATGGCTTGGTACTGAAAAAGTTCCCTTGACCCTTAGTATTAATATTAATACATGAGGCAAAATTCCTATCTCAATCCCTATTTACACCTTAATAAACAAAAAAATGTTCCTTAAATAAATCAAGGAAAAAAAATATTCAAAACAATATTTAATAGAATAATTTTTTAATAACCTGCGACGGACCATTGCCTTTTCTTAATTATGTAAAGAAAATTATTATTATTTTTTATTTTTTAAAACACACACTTTTTTCCCACTCACACTCATGCACACACACCCATTCACACAGTCTTTTCGGCAACTTAGGCCATATAAGACTTGACGATAACCGTTATATATAGAGATAATATATATCTATTGGGGGCCGTTTGGTATCCAAATGGCTTAAATAAAATCATTGGACTGCCTGGGGTCCGACCCCGCGACGTTCAGTATAGAAGGTAGGCACGCTACCAACTAGACCAAGCCCGGGGACCACTCCGCTATTATCATATAAAGATTATTTAAGTATTGGAAAAAAGGGAAAAAATATAGATAATTTATAATTTTTTTTTTTAATTTGTTTAAAGTCTTTTTCGGCATCTAACGCCATTTAGAATCCATCCCTATTTATTATATTTCAAATGATTGATAGCCAATTCTAATGAAATAAATTTTTCTCGATTGGGAAGGAAAGCGATCCCGAAAACCCCAAGCCACTAGAAGCTAATCTAATGTCTTCTCTCTGAGCCTGGGTCACGGATTAATTTATAAATTGAATACAAGTATTACTGAAGAAAAAATTTAAAAAAAAAAAAACCGAATTCGGTTTTTCGGGAAAAACTCGGTTTCTCGGTTTTTGAAAATTAGCCAAAAAACCGGTATACCGGTTTCGGTTTCCACCGGTGTCCAAACCCTAGTCACGAATAATTTGTCACTTTTTGTTTTTGAAACGATAATTGTCGGGACAATTTTTTTTTTGTTTGACAATTGTAAAAAAATTGTGACAGGCATTAAAAGCAGTGTCGTAAAACATAGAATATATTCACATTTATTTACATCGTATAAACTTAAATTTTTTTTTAAATAATCGTTAAAAACTAAGGGAACACATTTTTTTTTATCAAAAAGAGAGGAAAAATATATTAAAAGAATAATATTTATGTTTCTCAGTGTTGGGATGGTTGAAGGGGCGGGGGGGGGGGGTCGGCAAGAGACCTCTGCCTTGAGGCGGCAAATGCATGAATCCGCCCCTGAAAGTACTAGTACTCTTTGGCCGATTTTTATTTAAAACCTTATTTCCTTGCTTCATAGGTGTACCTAACTATAAAATTTCAACATAGTAGCGGGGTTACATACCAATTTTATTTTTCCAAATTTTATATTGTGAAAAAGTAGAAGCTCTTGTTTATATTTTCTTAAATCACTTTTTGTCCCTTTAAATTTATATTTATTTTTATTTTCAACTTATAAAGGAATGGATTGATTAAAAATAAACATAACATAAATTTGGTGTCGGCATATTTTTTGGAGTTGAGAATATAACCATCGTGAGAGGAGTTGGAAATTAATGTTAACTTCCATTTATCCTTCATCTGCCTCGTTATCAAAATATACATAACTTGGGTTGCTTTTGGTCAACATCCACGATATTAACAATAATATTATCGCAACGAAAGCTTTAATAATATCGTGTTGTTTTAGTGTAGAGCAGCCATTCTGCGCATTACGGATTCCTACTAAGCAAAAAACAATCATAAGACACTTGATTATTTTTGTTTTATTCAAATTAAAAGTCACATCACAATTTGATCTCTTTGATCTTTAAAAAAAAAAATAAATGACGGGGAAACCAATAAAATAACAAAATAAAAAGACGCATGCCAGACCCGGCCCCCAATGTACAGTGAGGGACAATATTAAGTCCCACCCATGCGTTTTCTACTTGTGATTATTTCATTGTTTTTATAAGTGAAAAGGAAAATCTTTATTGGAAATTTTCTAGGTTTGATCCATGAAAGTGTCCATTAAAAAATATATAACCTTTTTATTTTTTTAAAAACAATGAAATATTTAAGCCATTTGGATACCAGATGGTCTTAAATAGAAATGCCTGAACCCACAATAGATAATATATCAATACAATTCGGTTATCGTCTAAAGTCTTAAATGGCCTGAGTTGCCGAAAAGACTGTATGAATGTGAGTGTGAATGAGAAAAAAAAGTGTGAATTTAAAAAAAACAAAAAAAAAAAAAAAAACAATGAAATAATCACAAGTAGAAAATGCATGGGTGGGACTTAATTTTGTCCCTCACTGTAAATAGTTCATCTCCTTGTTATGTATGGTTACATATATTTATATTGTTATTTATGTTGTTATTTTGTGTTTAACTCATGTGATTAAATAAACAGTTGTCGACGTTCGCAAGGCTTCTATTTTTAATATATAAAACTCCTGATTTTATTTTACACTAGCTGTACAGCCCGACTTTGGCAACATATGGATTAGAGAGTGGGCGCAATCTAACCGATGTCTATATTTTCTCAAAATAGTCTCAAAAAAATTCATAAATCAATTAGTTTTTATATGCTCTTTTAAAATTTGTATATTCCCAGTTTACACACAGACAGACACTATTTTCTAGGATCCACTTTTTTGAACTCAGGAGACCTCAAAACCAAATCTCAAAATGAATTTCTGACACTCTCTATATCTACAATTTTCTATATATATAATATTGCGGAATATTGTCTGTCTGTCCGTCCGACTCTCACGCCCTGTTAGATCAACTTGGAATTTCAAAATGAAATTTCATTTTTATGATTTCTTTCTTAAAATCAAAATCTCAACACAGATTTCAAAGTTTTCTGAAATTCAGATTCCAATCCTCATTTTAACGTTAAAATTTCGAGATTTTTCAATTTCTTATATATCAACATAATCAAATCAAATAAATATTTTGAAATCAATTCGATTTTTTTTTTTTTAATTCTAACCCCAATCCACATCTTGGGGAAAATTTTGACTTTATAATTTGTGAATAAATGCAAAATTTTCACTTTTTAACGTATGATCTCTGGCCAATCAGCGAGAGAGTTATCACAGCTGACATAAACATACCCTGGAAATGAATCCGTAGCACTTTATTTATAGTAATGATACCAGTGGCGGATCCAGAAGAGTTTCTCGGGGGTGTAATATGGTGTGACTGGTTGCACAGCACACCATTTTTTCTTATAATCGGTAATTTAAAGGTGCAGTAGTTAAGGTCTGTAGTTGTTTACCAGAATATAATATACAAATCAAATTTTTAAGTATTAGTTTTTAAAATTCTATATCAAAAATACAATTTCTTTCCCCAAAAAAAAATATTTTTCTCAAATCTCGGGGGGGGGGGATAATTACCCTCTTTACCCCCCTGTATCCGCTCTTGAATGATATTACATACTATATCTGTGCAGGGCCGGAACTAGGAGATTTTTAGGGGGGGGGGCAAAATTTAATTTGCTGCCCCCTCTTTAAAATTTTCTATACAAAATTCATATCATTTTACCTTTTTTTTAGTAAATCTTTCAGGGGCGTATATAGAAATTTTTTTCGGGGGCCTGATCTCAAAAATTTTTCAAATATTTTACCTTTTTTTAGAGACGCTAAATTTTTGCCACCCGCGGAACATTTTTTCCCGTCCGAAAAAATATTTTATCTTTTTTTAGACACGCTAAATTTTTGCCGCCCCCTGATATCTGCCGCCCGGGGCACATGCACCCACTGCCCCCCCCCCTCTAGATCCGGCCCTGTATCTGTGTGATGCCCGACGAGATCCCGAACAACGCTAGGCAGGGTCTGGGTCAGCTAAATTATATACATATTGTAAAATTAGAAAATTAGCAGTGGAGTAACTACATTGATCGGCGCCCTCCCGCAGATAAAAGAATGCCCCCCCCCCCCAAAAAAAAAAAATAAAGTTGCGTGCTGTGCGACCAGTCCCACCATAATTTCATTAACTTTATTACTAATCAAAGATAGGTCTCTCCGGAAGACAGAGACCCCCTTGAAAGAAATTTGCTCGCCACAGCCCTTAGGCGGGCTGTGCGGCTGGTATATAGTTTTTTTTTTTAAACATTCACACCTTTTTCACACTCACACTCACACACACTTCACACAGTCTTTTCGGCAACTCAGGCCATATAAGACTTTTTACGATATCCGTTATTGATAAATATTCATATATGGGAGTCCAGGCATTCTTATTTAAGCCCTTTGGTATCCAATTGGCTTAAATAAAATCATCGGACTGCCTGGGGTCCGAACCCGCGACGTTTGGTATACGAGGCTAGCACGCTAACCTCTACACCAAGCCCCGAGGGCGGTATACAGTTTATAAAAAGTGAAATGATAATTTGGAGCCCGAACATTAATAAATATATTCATACAAAGCATTTCATTTAAACTCCGGCTAATAAGTCAGTCGCGTTTTATTTATAAACTTCATTCTTAATCAATAGCTAGACTCTTATTATATTTATAGAGAGCTCGTTGCCTCTCTCTATTTAAGCGATTTTAAAAATTGATCTCGTCCATGTCTTGCAACTCTAAATCAAATATTTATCAACATGAAAATTATTCCCTAAAAAAAAAAAAAAAGAATCAATACCCCCTTATAAAAATAATCAGAGGACTTAACCGCCGCTCTTCCTTTGTTTGCATATTAAATGAAATAAAACAAAAAACGCGCGAGACGAGTCAATATTTAAACACCCTAATTTATAAATATGATGAACATTTAATTTTTTTTTTTTCGAGGTTTTATTTTTTTTAAGACCTTTGTTTTTTCAAAAAAAACATTAAAAAAAAAAAATCAAATTGCACTCGAATTAATATTTATCATTTGTCTATATACCTGGTACATAATAGCGGAATGTCCGTCTGTCCGTCTTTCATACTCTGTTTGTTCAGCTTCCCGTTAGAATTTCGAAACGAAATTTTATATGCTTAAAGAGGGCTTTCTAGGGGTGACAGAAAAATTATTTTTCTCCCCGAATTCCTATAACTTTTTAAGTTATTAATTCCTAAATTTACTATTTCTTCCATCTGAAATGTAAGAATATATATAGAAAAATATTTATGTATTCTTTGCATTTATAAATTCTATGAATGTAAACAAATCCTCAAGTAGGCACTGAATTGGAATAGTAATAATAATTTGCTTTTCATAAATAAGGAAATGCCCTCGGGGCTTGGTGTAGGGGCTAGCGTGCTGGCCTTCCATACTAAGGGTCGCGGGTTCGGACCCCAGTTCATGATTTTATTTAAGCCATTTGGATACCAAATCCCTTAAATAAGAATGTCTGGACCCCAAATATGTATACTAATCAATAACGGATATCGTAAAAGTCTTATATGGCCTGAGTTGCCGAAAAGACAGTGTGAATGTGTGTGTGAGTGTGAGTGTGAATGAGAAAAAAGTCCGAGTTTATTTTTTTTTTATTGTGAAAATGCGAGGGTCCGCCACAGGAGGGCGGCATGTCTAATATATAATATTAGTTGAGTGTCCGTTTATCTGTTTGATCAACTTACCGTTGGAATTTCAAAATGAAAATTTTGCACTCTTAAAGAGAACGTTATGGGAAAAATACCCGGTTCCTCAAATCTCCAGTTTTTGAAAATTCAGAATTTTACTCTTTGCAATTGGAAATAAGGATTAGCTCGTTAACTAGAAATGAACTCACGTAGGAGGAGTTAGAGATAGGAAATAAGGAAACTTTATTGGGTGTCGGTAGATGGCTACGGCCAGAGGTCGGTTGGGTTTGAGGAGTGTGTATATATGTGTGTGTATATATCTCTGGACAAAAAATATGGTACGCCCAGTCACACCAGATTTTTAATTTTTTTTTTTTAATTTGTCAAAATGATCCTCGAGTTGAAAGACCAGAGCACGCCTGTTCTATTCAATAACTTTGTAAGTGGTTAGGAAATCCCAATAATTTGTATTTTTCATTAAATTTTTCAAGAAAAATTGAATAGCATGTGGTCTATTCTTGTTTCGTTGGCAATAGCAGCCAGCTAAGCTCTTTTCCTTTTGATTGAGATCCATCAGCGAGAACGGAACTCAATCTCAGCTGAATAGACATTGACGGAGTGAACAATTCAAGGAAAAAAAAAAAAAAAAAAAAATTTCAAACCCTTTTCTTCTATATATACGTACTGGCAGTTCATTCAAGCTTGCTTCCAGTTTGAATTTCCTCCACCTCCTGCATCCGTTTTTCTACTCAATGCTATTTTATTCTCTGCTAAAATAAATATAGACTACTTGGAATATATTCCAAATGGCATTATTGTTTATAGAAATTATATCTTTGGTTAATACCAATATTATGTTTAGTAAATTCGAAAACATACAATAAATTTGATATTATTTTTCAATTCACTGGATGCATTGTTAGGAGTTCAAGGCCCTTCACCTCGATACTCCCTTGAAGGATGTTGGTCTGAGCGATCTGACAGTATATCTTGTAGGCTTTTATAATAAATTTATTTTCTTTAATTCAAGTTTTTATTTTTATTTTAATCACTCGAGTAATTACGGGGGGGAGGGGGGGCTACAGTGAAGAGGGACAGCTATTAAGATACTAGTATTCTTTGGTCGATTTTGTTCAAAAGTTACGTTCCAGGGGAGTACCTAACTTTTAAATATAAAATTTCAACCTTCTAGCACTTTTCGTTCTTGAGGTATTTTGTCCACAGACAGACACACACACAGACAAGACCATGTCGCGAAAACCACTCCTCTGAGTACATCAAAGCGTGTATCTCCATCAAAATCTCGACATCGAATTTTCGACAATTTATTTATTTTTGACAAGTATTTTGACAATACTTTCTCTATCTATATATTATCAAATATAGAGGTAAGAGAAAGTAAAAAATTATTCCAAGTTATTTTTTATTTAAGATACGATTTTATTAATTAAATTATATAACAAAAATTTATAATTATAAAAAAAAAAATTAAGCAATAAATTTTAATTTGGTGATAGATGAATTGAAATAGGGCTTTGTTCTAGTACAAAAATAAATGATTATTTTCTTGGCAATGGTGTCCACTTATCGACCATTGAAGATCCCTTAATTAAATCCTAGAGAAAAAACCCCAAAACAATTGACCAAGACAAGTTGCATTGAATTTGTTCATTCATTTGGCGCTTCATTCATTTCCTAGGAAAATGAACCGTCGTCGTCGTCGTCGTCGTCCCCGGGGATTCTAATTAAGACATCCACCTGTCGAGTGTTCAGGAACAATGGAACATGGAACCTTGGGATTAATTAATAATTCTTATTCCCGGGAAGCACGGTATAGCGCCAATTAGAAAATCTAGATTAATCTTTTATTTATAAATAAAAAAAAAAAGATCTTTTGTTTTATTCTGTTCATGCACTGTACTCATATATATTTCTGAGACAATATTCAATTTTGGAATATAATACCCCTTTTGTAGCTGAATTGCTTTAATTAGACGGAGTTGAAATGGATGGAATTAATCGAGGAAAAACAATAGAGGGGGGGGGGTTATTTTAACAAAATTTAAGATTATATAACATAATAAAAAAAATTCAATTTATTTTTGTTTCTATGAACCTGTTGTTATGTGGTTATAATAAAAAAGGGAATTTGAGCACAGCTGACCCATTTTGAAATCACAATTTGCTCAATGACTTCTTCCAAATGATTTTATCAACTACCCCGGGCGCGGTTAGATGTTAAGGAAGGATCTATATTCAGCGCCATGAACCCTGCCGTGGGCCGCCGGGTCTTTATCTTTGTCTCCCTCTCCTCCTCTCTCTCTTCCCCCCCCCCCCCCCGCGGGGGCGCCCCCCCCTTCCCCTCCCGCCCCCCCCCCCCCCGCGGGCCCCCCCCCTTGGTTCAAAATAGCATTTTTTTTTTTTTTATAAATAAATGGTCTGACTAAGCCGAGGGAACAACTTTGCCCACTATTCTAACAATAATAGCAAAATTTATTAAATTTTGCTCTGTTGCTATGGCAAATTTACAAATTTAAATAATTTTTTAACAAATTTAGATACAATTATTACGTTCTCTTTACCTCTATATATGTTAATATATATATGGGGCATTCCACGCCAACCCAACCATTTTTGATTTGGCTGAAATTTTGTCATCTTTTTATACCCTATTGAAAACGTGTCTGAATTTTTTCAAATTTTTTGACCCAGCCAAAAAAAAGTTATAGCATTTTCAAAAAACATCGACTTTTTTTTAATAGCCGTAAAACTGGCAAAAATTAACTTATCGGGACGTTTTTTTTTTATTTTTTTTTATTTTTGTTTTTAAATGTACTTTTCAGAAAAAAATATGATAAAATTTTACATTCATCTTGAACGTTTTTTTTTTTTTTTTTTTTGACATTTTAGGAAAAAACAAAAATTTCGGGATAAATGACACTTTTTTTTTAAACTTTGATTTTTTCTACAAATGCTCTGAAATTTTCAGAGTAGGATTATTATTTCGCATTCTATTTTTTTTTTTTTTGAATTGAAAAAAATTTTTTTTTTGTTTCAGCTTATTTATCCTGAGATGTGCTCTTAAATTCTTCCAGGATTGAGCGAGATTCTAGAAAATTGAAGAAAAATAATAATAATAATAATAATAGTTAGAGGTGTCGCTTCCCCTCCCATGCGAGAAAAATTTATTTCATTTGAATCATTTGAAATAAATAGGGTTGGGGGTCTAAATGGCATTAAATGCCGAAAAAGACCTTAAAAAAAGTACAAAAAAAATTAAACAATAAAACTTTATTTTTTTTCTTATGTTTAAATACGTTATTTACATGTTCTTGATTTTGTATTATCTTTTCCAATTTATACCGGTATAAGAGAATGCGCTTTTTGAGTACCGATGATAGGTTTCGTTTTTGAAAATCGGATTTCTAAGCTTTTACTTGATACCTTCATATTCTTTTCTTCAGTAGTTGTATACACAACTAATTTCGAATTTTTCAGGATAAAATGGAATTTTCTCGATTTTCATCACCCCTAACTATTATTATTATTATTTTTCTTCAATTTTCTAGAATCTCGGTCAATCCTGGAAGAATTTAAGAGCACCATCATGATAAATAATCAGAGAAAAAAAATTTTCAATTCAAAAAAAAAAAAATAGGATGCGAAATAATCCCACTCTTTCAGAGCATTTGTAAAAAAATAAGTTTTTTATAGAAAAAAAAAAAGTCATTCATCCCGAAATTTTTGTTTTTTTCCCGAAAATAGTCAAAAAAAAACGTTCAAGATGAATCTGTAAAATTTTGTCATATTTATTTCTGAAAAGTACATTTAAAGACAAAAATTTCAAAAAAAAAAGTCCCGATAAGTTAATTTTTGGAATGGAAAAGAATAAGTACAGGTGCAGCAAATGAAGAGAGCCTTTGGATGCCAAATGCCGAAAAGGAGACGTTTCGGACAAAATTTATTCGTCCATCTTCAGTCCTCGCTACAAAAATATACAAATTTAAATAAAACAACACTGTTGCGAAATTCAATTACAATGGATCTTACTTGGCTTATAAATTAATTAGGCACAAAGTTGTCATTGTTGTTTTGGCACGTATTTGTGCGCATGTATATTTTTATAAAAACAGGCGAGTGTCAATGTTTCGTGAGTGTCTATAAGATAATGAAATTATTTCTTTTTATTACTAATATAAATTCAAATCGTTTGTATTATCTTTTTCTACTAAATTCACATTAAAAATAGTTTTATTTTTATTTCGATTAGATTTCATTTTTTTCTATTTTTATTAATTATTAATATATACAACTCTTATAGGATTACTCTAAGTTTAATATCATCATTGACTTATTCCGACAATATTATAAATATTTTAAGCGATTTAAAAATTAAAAAATTCAAAGATTCGTTTTGGTTGTCTCATAGGGTTGAGATTTCGTTGATGGCATTATTAATGAAAAATACAAAATAAAATTACATTTTAGTTTTTAAATTTTAACATGTTACAAAGGAGAGAAAATGAGTCAATGTTTCGGAGGTCGAAAAAAGGCATTTTTACGCACGACAGTTTTGATTTTTAGAGCGACTGGCAGTCCACCATTGAAAGAATAATTTTTGATTTTTAAAGATCCCAATCAAGCACAGCATCATAAGCGAGACTAAGGTCTGCACAATCTGTGTGGTGATTAATAGTTATATTCTTGAACAATTTTATGAAACATTTTTCCAAAATTAATCTTTTTTCAGTGTTTTTTTCTTTTGCTAAAATTCTCACACCCTCTAAGTCAAATGCATGACCATGCTCAAGCGCGTGTTGGCTTAGTGCCGTTGATTCTTTTTTATTTTTAATACTATAGTCATGCTCATACATTCGAACAGAGAGGCACGACCCGTTTGACCGACGTACCCTGTGCTAGAATTGGGGCAATCCTTACACATGACCATATAAACTACTCCACTCATCTCTTTATTACTTAATCTATCTTTATTGTTATAAAGAAAAGAAAGGTTGTTGCTTACTTTGGGGGCAAGCGTGATGTTAAGTCGATTGAAGATCTTTTTATTTTTTCTGTTGCACCAGGGATATATGTGATCGCCTGGTAGATAGGCAAGAGTGGATTAGTGGGAATATTAGTATTTTTGGGAATGTTGGTATTGTCAACATTAGGATCGTGCATTTTCATCTATTTTGACATTAACAAGGTGTTTGGGATCACCAGCATCTTTGCCATTTTATAAAGTTTTTTTAAATTGATGGCAATATATTTAGGGTCGGCCATTTGAAAATCGTTTTACAAAAAAACTTACTGTGTTTACTTTCGAAAGATTCATGGTGAGCTGGACCTTTGTCATAATTTATAACCTGTTACTTCGTTGGTTTATTATAAATGTCAAAGGATAAAGAGCCATCACTTTCAAACTAATTATTGTTAATTCTAAAAAATTTATTCTCCCCCTTACCTCGAATTTGTGCTGAAATATTATATTATTGTGGAAGGAATTATTATCACTCCCATGTAGAGCCACTAAATTTACTTTTCTACTTTCAATACGTTGATGATTCCCTCGCATGTGTGCATAAAGATAATTTAAATACCATATTATCCGAATTTAATTCCTTCCACAATAATATAATATTTACACACGAATCCGAGGTAGGGGGGAGAATAAATTTTTTAGAATTAACAATAATTAGAGAAAGTGATGGCTCTTTATCCTTTGACATTTATAATAAACCAACGACCAGTAACAGGATTATAAATTATAACTCCACTACACCATACACATATAAAATAAACACATTAAGTTATTTTGTAAAACGGATTTTTAATATAGCCGACCCAAAATATATTGACAACAATTTAAAAAAACTTTATAAAATGGCCAAAGATAACTGCTATCCCAAACACCTTGTTAATAAATTAATGAAAATGCACGACCCTAATGTTAACAATACCAACATTCCCAAAAAAACAAATATTCCCACTAATCCACTCTTGCCTATCTACCAGGCGATCACATATATCCCTGGTGCAACAGAAAAAATAAAAAAGATCTTCAATCGACTTAACATCACGCTTGCCCCCAAAGTAAGCAACAACCTTTCTTTTCTTTATAACAATAAAGATAGATTAAGTAATAAAGAAATGAGTGGAGTAGTTTATATGGTCATGTGTAAGGATTGCCCCAATTCTAGCACAGGGTACGTCGGTCAAACGGGTCGTGCCCTCTCTGTTCGAATGTATGAGCATGACTATAGTATTAAAAATAAAAAAGAATCAACGGCACTAAGCCAACACGCGCTTGAGCATGGTCATGCATTTGACTTAGAGGGTGTGAGAATTTTAGCAAAAGAAAAAAATACTGAAAAAAGATTAATTTTGGAGAAATGTTTCATAAAATTGTTCAAGAATATAACTATTAATCACCACACAGATTGTGCAGACCTTAGTCTCGCTTATGATGCTGTGCTTGATTGGGATCTTTAAAATTAGTCTTTCAATGGTGGACTGCCAGTCGCTCTAAAAATCAAAACTGTCGTGCGTAAAAATACCCTTTTTCGACCTCCGAAACATTGACTCATTTTCTCTCCTTTGTAACATGTTAAAATTTAAAAACTAAAATGTAATTTTATTTTGTATTTTTCATTAATAATGCCATCAACGAAATCTCAACCCTGTGAGACAACCAAAATGAATTTGGAATTTTTTAATTTTAAATCACTTAAAATATTTATAATATTGTCGGAATATGTCAATGATGATATTAAACTTAGAGTAATCCTATAAGAGTTGTATATATTAATAATTAATAAAAAAATAGAAAAAAATGAAATCTAATCAAAATAAAAATAAAACTATTTTTAATGTGAATTTAGTAGAAAAAAGATAATACAAACGATTTGAATTTATATTAGTATTAAAAAGAAATAATTTCATTATCTTATAGACACTCACGAAACATTGACACTCGCCTATTTTTATAAAAATATACATGCGCACAAATTCGTGCCAAAACAACAATGACAACTTTGTGCCTAATTAATTTATAAGCCAAGTAAGATCCATTGTAATTGAATTTCGCAACTGTGTTGTTTATTTAAAATTTGTATATTTTTGTAGCGAGGACTGAAGATGGACAAATAAATTTTGTCCGAAACGTCTCCTTTTTCGGCATTTAGCATCCAAAGGCTCTCTTCATTTGCTGCACCTGTACTTGTTCTTTTCCATTCCATAACATCAACAGCAACTTCTCTTCGAATTAAGTTAATTTTTGTCAGTTTTACGGTTATTTAAAAAAAAAAGTCGATGTTTTTTGAAAATGCTATAACTTTTTTTTGGCTGGGTCGAAAAATCTGAAAAAATTCTCAGACACGTTTTCAATAGGGTACAAAAAGATGACAAAGTTTCATCCAAATCAAAAATGGTCGGGTTCAAAAGTGGTCGAGTTGGCCTGGAATGCCCCATATACACAGACTGACAGACAGACCATGTCGCGAAAACCACTATTTTGGATTCAGGGGTCCTCAAAACGTGTATATCCATCGAAATCTTTGACATGAATCCAATACTTTCTTTCTCTATACATTAACATATATATAGAGGTAAGAGAAAGTAAAAATTCAAAAAAAAATTAATTTAATTTTTATATTTATACTTCTCTTATAATATTCGCCTTTTTCTCCCTCTACTTAAGGGAGGGTGAAGACGAGCAGATGGGCAGACAGACAAAGCCTGAGGGAGAGAGAGAGAGAGAGAGACGAGATGGATGGATGCTTCTGAGACATTCTCGGACACTTTTTATTATTATTATTATTATTGAAAAATGAATGCAAGTCGACGAAGATGGCGGCTATCCAGTCGGGTGGAAGGAATGTCAATCGTGCAGAATAAAATCCCCATTCTCCTCTCTCTCTCTCTCTACAGGACCTTCATCTCTTTGTATGGATAAGTTAACGTATAGGGTGACAGAAAAACGATTAATACCAATTCTGAGCCTGAAGGCTAAATAAATTTTTTTTCCCTCTGGTTAGTACAAGTTGACAATAAAGCATTAATTAAACTTTTTATTTTTTAAATTTATTTATTTGTAAAAATATTTTTATTTCTTTTATTTGATTTCTGTCATTTTTATTTACCCATCGTTGAAGCCTGCTACGACATTTTTTCACTTTTTTTTGAATGCCTAGCCCGGGTGCGTTAAAATTGATTATTCCTGATGTTGTTTCCAGTCAAGGGGCGAGTCTCTAAAAAACCGTTATTAGCCGATTCAGAAGCTGGTTACTCTAGGCGGCAAGAGATGGCGTTAGTTCTGCCCATAGGGAAACAAGCTCAAAAATTCTTTTTCTTTCTCTTTTAGAGAGACTTTTTGTCTGCTTGTGGCTTTTTTATTTTTTTATTTTCAAAATAATATAATTTTAAAGCTGAGTGGCGAAAATCGGAAAATTCAATTTTTGAGTTAAGCCTTTCGTTAAAATTTCTTCTCTTTTGAGTGCCAAAGTAGCGAAAATATTCCATTCTTTGCTATTAATTCTGGCCTATTCATTATTTAAATGTTAAGGGGGTTCAGGAGCGACGTCTAAACGTACTTTAAAAAAAAAAACTAGACTATTATAAGGAATTTTTCAATGCGGTTTTTTTTTAATGAATTAAATTCATAAGAGATTATTGGGACATCGAGCTATAATTTGTTTAATGACTTATTAAAAAATTATCGTAATTAATTTTTTTGTTATCAAGCAAATACAAAAAAACAATCTGTCCCAATAATCTTTAATTTTTTTTAAATTTAAAAATGAATTTATTGTTATTATTAATCACAAATTAATTAAGAAATGTTTAAAATAAGCTTAGATGATTTATTTAAAAATCAACTGTCAAATTAGTTCAGCATTCTTGCAATAGATGGCAGGCTAGTCTAACAGCCGATATAGTATTAGCCTATATCTTGCATATATTTATATATTTTTATGCTTTTATAAAAGATACATAATATATAATAACATTTATAAAGTATTTATTGTCAAAAGATCAATGAAAATCAACCAAATGCATTAAATATTATTAGCTACCATTCTGACATCTCTTGGCGAATTTTTGAATTACTTGATATTTGGGCATACTTTTTATGACACATTGCGCCCTCTTATCGGGAAAAACATGCGTAACACCTTCGCTCCTGTTCCGCCTTAACAATTGAAAAGTTTGACAATAAATGAAAACAATTGAACCAAAATCCTTTTTCTTAAGCCAAATAAATTTATAGTTGCATTTGACATCCAGGAATAAGAAGGAATTTGGTATATCTTTTTATATGATAATAAAAAGACATACAAAATTCCTTCCAATGAATGAATATCAAATGAATTGAAAGAAATCTTTCTACTATATTTTTTTTTTATTCCAAAAGGCCACCATCTCTCTTCTTTTTGAATTCTACTCAAAAAGGAAAAAAAATAGACGTCCTGACTGGTTGGCATTTGATATCTCTTGAAAATAATCTGAAAAGACGGGAAGAGAGGAAAATTCTCTGATGCCTTTTTCTTACAAAATTTTTTTTATTTATTAATCTAGGGGAGATAATTTTTTTGTATTCCATTAATACTTGATTAGGTCTAAGATAGAAGTAACTGTCCAACGAATAGCTGACAGGATAGCATATGTAAAATTTTTTGCATTGAACTGCAATGCGTGGAATGTCCAACTGTTGTGACAGTCGGCGAATTGATTTCCTTGAACTTACTGTTGCATTTTCTTGCACAACAGCGATTAGTTGAGTGCGATTTAGTCCAGTCGTTTCGAACTTCTTCATCAGCCAGCAGAGCCCTAGATGCGTTGGGTGCTTCTTTTCTTCCGAAACCGTCTCGGCCCCAGCTCCAATTAAAGAAAAGAAAAACTGTCAATCAATTCGGACTGATAGTAGATACTAGAAATGATAAGAACAGGACTGCCAACAAAACATTTAAACAATTATATACTATACTAGTCGTCTTCGGCGGGCTTTCCGCCTAGCCAGGAGGCTGCGCCCCTGGACCTCCTTGCTCGCCTCCGGCGGGCAAGTTTATTACCACTTCGGGCTATTTCTTATTGCAATGCAAGTGTTAGAATGTTAAGGAAGGATCTTGAGTTCAACCAAGGGTACCGACTGGGCCCAGCACAAAAGGATCTGTTTATGACTGTTTGAAGGGTCAGTCGTATGCGTTCTCTCTTCTTTTTTTCATCTTCTGCTTAACTCCTCCCACAGTTCCATGTCGTATACCTGGAAAACAGTCTCTCATTGCGCAAAGGACGCTCTCTAATTTCCAAGCCAACTTGTTGATTTTGTGTTCCCATATTGAAGAAATTTGATTATAATTAATTTTCCAAAATATTTAAGAGATTCAAATTATTACTACGTTACTCCCAGAGCCATGTACTTAATATATGTGTACTTAATTTCAAATAAATTCATTGAAAATTGTGGATTTCTATAGAACATATTTATACATACATACATTTTTCCCATTTCATTTTTATATACATAGATGGGACACCCTTTATAAAATATGTTCAGTGGGGGACAATATCAAGACCCACCCATGTGTTTTCTACTTGTGATTATTTCATTTTTTTTTTTTTTTAATATATTTTATTTTTTTTAATGTGAACTTTCATGGTTCAAACCTAGAAAATTTCCAATAAAGATTTTCATTTTCTTTTTCATTTATAAAAACCATGAAATAATCACAAGTAGAAAACGCATGGGTGGGACTTAATATTGTCCCTCACTGTACATAAGTTCTTATATGCTCTTCACTATATAAGGTATATATGACCCTGTTACGCATTAGTGTGTCAAGCGCCAGCTACCGAGTTTTGAGAAATATAACATTAAAGTTTTTTGTTTTCATTGGATTATATATAATTTTTTTTGTCAATTGTGCAAGTAACATTAAATATAAATAAAAAAAAAAATACTATTAATTATAGCATTTGAAACAATATTCCGTGCTTAACTCAATTTTTAATTTTTTTTTTTTTTTTTGGCGCTTGACACACTATTGCATAACGGGGTCCATATAATATACATATACATTTGGGATTTGTCCAAGTATACAGAAGAGGATATAAGATCTTTCTTATGTAGGCCTATATATAACTGATGATGGCGTTATTTAATTAAAGCCGAAACGTTTTCTTTTATATGGATAGAGGTCATCCTTAGGGTTTGGAAAAAACCGGAAAATTTTGAAAACCGGTTTTTCGGTTTTTCACAAAGCGGAAAACCGGTAAACCGGTTTTAAACCGGTTTTTTTTTCAAATGTAAATCAAGGAAAAAAAAAATAAAAAAATACTCAAAGCAAAATTTTATAGAATTATTTTTTAATAACCGCGCCCTTGCCTGCCACTCCAAATGGCTTAAATAAAATCATCGGACTGCCTGGGATCCGAGCCCAAAAAAAAATTATTATTACTACTATTCTGATCCAGTGCCTGCTTGAGGATTTGTTTACATTCATAGAATACAAAAAATACATAAATTTCTCTATACATTTCCTATGGGAGAAATCGTAACTTTATGAATTAATAACTCAAAAAATTGTAGGAATTTTGGGACCCGAGTATTTTTCCTGGACTCTCCATAACGTCCTCTATAAGACTGCAAAATTTCGGTTTCAAAATTCCAACGGAAAGTTAGCCAAACAGAGCGAGACAGACGGACGGATAGACCGACACTCCGCTATTATTATAAAGATCTATAGATTATTTAAGTACTAGAAAAAAGGAGAAAAAAATATAAATAATCTATAATTTTTTTTTTTATTTGTCCAAGGTCTTTTCGGCATCTAAGGCCATTTAAACCCCATCTCTATTTATTTCAAATGATTGATAGCCAATTCAAATGAAATAAATTTTTCTCGCTTGGAACAGGAAGCGAACCCGAAACCCCAAGCTACTAGAAGCTATTGTAATATCTTCTCTCTTAGCCATGGATCACGGGCTAATTTGAATACAAGTATTAATGAAGAAAAAATTAAAAAAAAAAACCGAATTCGGTTTTTCGGGAAAAACTCGGTTTCTCGGTTTTTGAAAATTAGCCAAAAAAACCGGTATACCGGTTTCGGTTTCCACCGGTGTCCAAACCCTAGTCATCCTGTTTGACTGACATCCTGTCCTTTTATTAATCTGATATTAGATTATTTTTCCAATAATATAAATTTTCCCTAAATGGCCAAAAAAAATAAGAAAATATTGGAATGGAAAAGACAAGGCAGAGTGTGAGAAAGCAGAAATTCACATCTCTTATATTAAATCAACAAATTATAAATTATTAATTTGCTTTCAACTCAGGTGTTTTTACTTTTAAGTAATCGATTAGTAATTCATTTTTCGTGTGTTTAGAATTTTTATATCAATTATTAATTCAGATCTCATTAAATTCTTAAGGCTTTTACACAAATAATAATTCAAAATGTTCAATTAAGAAAAAAAAACAAAAAAACGTAACTGGAAACGAAGTGATGATTAAATCGCTGATGACACGTATAATTAATAATGTTTTAATTATTTTCATTTCGCTTAATTGGTTTCGTTAGAAATAAAATAAACAGCCATTGTAACGACTTGATGAGAATTCTAAAGCCAAATATTAAGGAGTATGTTTATTTTTCAAATGAGAGCATTTAGAAGCCTCGACGCGCACACAAAGAATCGTCAATTTTCACAGGATGCTCCAAAAAATGCTACATTTTGTTTTTGTTTTTTTTTTTAAATTATATTTCTAGATCTTTCCAGAACTCATTTACATTTTAAAGAATATCAATTATATTCAACGAACTCTGTTCGTTTACTGTAGTCTAAACTTAGGCTGTCTGGTCGTGGCATCGAATTTTAAAATTTTGATTTTAGTTGGAGCATAAAAAATCTGGTGTGATTAACGCACAGTACACAACTTTTTCTTACCCTTGGTGATCGGTATTGTCACACTAGATATTTTGTGTCGAGATATATTTAGTTTTCTATACCACCTTTGTTCGAAACTTGAATTTTAAATGTTGACTCCTTGAAATAATAAACTATGGCTATTTTTCAAAATTTTAATCTCAAATTAAATTTTATACACAATTAAATACAAAATTTCTTAAGAATTCAATTTTAATGTGTAAAAAAAAGGACCCAGCCCCTTTTGAATCAAAATTAACATGCAAATCCCCATTTGGGGATTTAACATTGGCTCTATGAAATGAAGAGCCGGAAGATGAATTTGAAAAAAGTAGTTTTGTAATTTGTGAGATATTTGACTTTAAATTTGTGCCGAATTTTGTCCATTAATAAGAAACAGGTGAGGGGGTGGAGAAGAGAGCAAGGAGACATTGTTCCTCCCTATAATTGTCCAGGAGAAAAGATAAATATATTTAATTTAATCAAGAAGAAAGTAGGCAGAGCGAGCCATTGAGAGGCAGCAAGTGTTAATCTTTCAGAGACGTTTCGGTTCTTTTTTTTTATAAAAAAAAAAAACACTCACACACACATTCACACAGTATTTTCGGCAACTTAGGCCATTTAAGACTTTTACTATATCCGTTATTGACGAAGCTTTTGAACAAAACCGGCTAAAAAGTACTAGTAGGCTACTTTACTGATGTAATTTTTAGGGTGCCACCGAAACAAGATTTTCAGCCGAAACCGAAACCGAATATTCGGCCTCAATCTTAGTTTTGGCCGAAACCGTAACCGAAACTGAAACTTCTATTTCCTATTAAAAATTCATATCATTTTACCTTTTATTTTTATTTTTTGAAATTTTTTCCACTCCTTCGGAAAATTTTTTTTTCCCCTCCCCCAAGTGCAAATCATTTGACTTTTTTTTTTTTTTTGGCATGCGAGTCTCAACCCATCTTTTCAGCCTCAGGTTTTGGCTACTTTTTGGCCGAAACTGGTAAACGAATATTCGGTCGGTTCCCAGTAATTTTTCAGTTTTCTCAAAATTCCCTCTAAAGATTTTGATTAAAATTCATAAATTAATTTTTTTTTAGTTGTTCTTTAAAATGTATATGTATATTCTCATTTTCCCATGCTTTTTTTATTTAAAAAAAAAAATGTTAAAATTATGGTTCTTTTGGTTAAAAATTGGCAATACTTGCATTGTGCATGAAATTTCTTGAAAAAAAAAAAAGCTAAAATATGCACATATGCTCGGAACAAAGAGGATTATTTCGAATCGAAATGGATAACTGCAAAGTTCCAGGAACGTATTCCTCAGCTTCAATATAAACGCATTTCCATCAACATCCGGGCTCTATTTATCACCTTATTAAAAATTTATTTTAACAAGATTTTAATGGAGTTATTTTTTTTTAAATAAGGCATACAAATTATATAATTTGAAAGGTTTGCAAACCTGTGAGTTGGGTCCAATTTTGTTAGCTCCCCTTATTTCATTTTAGTCAAGTGGGTTGTAAAGATTTTATAGTCGCAGGCAGCCCTTTAAGAGCAATGCGGTTTAACAATTTCGATCAACGGATTCAAGGGCGTAAATGTCGAATTCATTAATCTTATTAAATCCTAGCTAAAGTTTATTAACTCTCGGCTCATTTTACATACAATGTTGTTTGTTTGCATTTACAACATTGTTGAATTCAATTATTGAGTATTATTATTAACACTATTTCCAAAACAAGACTTCCAAATGTGCCTGGATTGCATAGATCGTAATTAATATAAATAAATATTCTATATGCCAAAACAAACATAAATGATTTCAACTTATAATATGCCCTCGGGGCTTGGTGTAGAGGTTAGCGTGCTAACCTCGTATATCAAACGTCGCGGGTTCGGATCCCAGGCAGTCCGATGATTTTATTTAAGCCATTTGGATACTAAATGGCTTAAATCTCACAAATAATTTTTATATATTATTTATACTTATTCAATAATCATTTTCTCAAAAATATCTTAATATCTAAATAACATACTACCCCTCAACAGACAATATTTTTTTATATCTAAAACATCTCTTTTATTAACTGATATACATCTAAAACAGACTAAATTTTTCAATTTCTCCCTTTTAAAAATACCCTCCCTTGTAGGACATACTAGCCAGATATACATCCATCCCATGCGACATTGTATTGCTACTAATCAATTTAATAAATAGACCTAAATGGCCTTATGCCGAAAAAGACCTTAAATGAAATTAAAAAAAACAACTCAATCTTTCCAATGCAAATTTTATTTGCTTTCCCTTTTGAGAATTTCAGATCGGAGGATTTTCCTACTCTCTCCATTGTCTTCTATAAGACTTCAAAATTTCAACGGTGTCGTCAGAGCGGACAAACACATCGCTATCACTTGTTTCAAAATTGCACAAAGCCGAACCACCCAAAACTGGTGACTGGCCCCGCCCCTTGGTAAGAAGGCAGCGGCACACCTTTTGGTCGGATTTGTTGCTCTTGCCTTTGCCAAACTTGAGCGGTTCAAAGGGCGCTGGCTTAAAGGACTTCAAACGTTCCCAAAATTCACATAACTTTTTAAAGAACACTAAAAATAGTTCATTTATGAATTTTAAACAAAACGTTGCAACAATTTTGAAAAATTAAAAAAAAAAAACTGAAAAGACACAGTAAAGTACTAGACTTTTCGGCGATTCTGTTCAAAAGCTATTTTCATCCCTTGGAAGGGTGCCAACTAAATAGAATTCCAACTCGTAGCCTTAAGATTTTGTTCACAGACACCAGACGACCTGTCGCGAAAACACTTTATGGTTTAGGGGACCCAAACGATACTATCAAATTCGACATCGACTTTGACAGAAACCATTTCCTCTCATATATACTATATGGGTAAGAAGAAAAAACGAATTGTTGTTTAAAATCTTTCGATTTTTTTTCAAGTCAAACCAAAAAACCATATAAAATATTCAAAATTGATATTTGCGTAAAAATTAAAATGATTAATGAGGCAGGCAGGCAGGCAGGCGGCAGACTTGTCGGTTTCACTGCTGCTGACCTGAAAAATAGCAATAAACATGAATCGTGACTGACATCTGTTATGATAATTGAAGTGCATTATAGAAAATAAATCAAATCATAATTACTCTTTTAAAGATGTGTCTAATGGATGAATTATTTTTCTATATTAGCACTCACAAGTCGAATACCAAAACGTTGTCTTTTTTTCTCACCAAAGAGGAGAGAAAGTCCATGTTGACTTATTTATTTATTTTTCTTCTTTTTCCTAAATTGTTCTTCTTCATTGATGTTGTCGTCTCGGGAAGACATTAATAGCAATTTATTGGTGTGCAATTGCTATTCCCTTTGCGTCTTGACGTCCACTGACTGACTCACTTGACAACCTGTCTCTTTGTTTCTCTCGTTCACTAATAGTTGTTTTGTTGAGGAAAAATTATTACAATTTTGAAATTATTATCAAATCAAATTTTATTTTAAAAAATCTGGTGTGACTGGTCGCACCAGATTTTTTGTGTTGTCATATATTTAGTTTCCGACAGTACGGTACATTTGAATTCAAGATGTGAAATTTATAAACAGAAAAATATTTATATTATTCTCCTATCTTTCCTATGAAGCACAAAAGTAAAGTGGTCGTCAGAAGATTACAATGGCAAAATGAGAATATACATTTTAACGAGCATCTAAAAAATAATTGATTTATGAATTTTAATCAAAATTGTTAGAGCGAATTTTGAGAAAATCTAAAAAAAAAACTGAAAAAGTACATCAGTAAAGAACTAGTACTTTTTGGCCGATTTTGATTAAAAGCTTATTTTTCTTTTTTAAAATTCTTAATTTATTTCTAAATTTTGTAATTAAAAAATAATGCAATTTAATACAAAGAAATTCAAAAGCTGAGTGATAATTCAAAAGAGCAGCCCCTTTTTTTTTAAAGTGGAGGCCAGCCAGCAGAGAGTAAAATATATTTGACCAAATTTCGTCGACGTTTCGAAATCGGATAATTCCCTTCTTCAGGACGCGTGACCCATTAACAATTTATCGTCCAGAAGACTGAGAATGTTGCGAGTTCCCAAAAACTTCGAAGAATTTTGATTAAAATTTTTACTCTACGCTCGTTGCTCTCCACTTTCCTGCTCCTCTGATAATTCAATTTATATTTTCCACTATGGCTTCCATTCAATAGGATCAATAAAGTATTTTGACAAAGTGAGGGCCCTGATGATGCGTCCTATATGTGACCGAAACGTTGGCCCTGGCACGTTTTATTTAAATGAATTAAATTGAAAAACCGACTAGCTATCTGGGTCATCGAGCTATAATTTGGGATTTCCTGAACCTTATAATAAATTCGTATTATCAGCTATACACCTCAATTAAAACTAATCTGTCCCAATAATGTAAAATCGGTGTTTTTTAAATTTAAGAAATGAATTTATGTTGTTGTATTAACAATTATTAATTATGATCATTTCATTTAAGAACTTATGATGGATTTATATATTAAACCCGAAACGTCTGTCAAATTAGTGCAGATTTTTATTCGATAGAGGCCCCTTTTTAAAATTTTTAAAAAAAAAAAAAAAATTAAATATTATTAGCTCCGCTTGGCTGACATCCTCTTGCTTCCTGAATCTATCATTTGGCTAATCTTTTAACAGACACTTCGCCATCCTATCGGGAACATTCTTAAAAAATTCAGCATAAATTTTAAGTAGAATTACCCAAAAACAGACAGACAGAATTAGAGTTTAGACAAACAGAGTCAATAAAAAATATTTCAGATCTGAATTAGCTACAATCACAATTCAATTAGTACCCCGTAGAGCGTCCTCACTAAACGATGCTAGGTATCTTTCTAAATGAATAAAATCCTGATAATAAAGCTTCTCTCATTTTCCTCTTCATTTTTTTTTTTTTTTTATAATTCCTCCAGTCATAAATCAAATGAATATTAACAAAAAAAATGAGAGCCTTCATTTTGCCCAATATGGCAACTTGAGGGTGGTATTTTTTTTTTTTTTTCCTAGCGATCATTTCGATGTCCACCTTGATGAATTGTTCTTTGCGATATAAATGGCTAGTTAGAATGCTTCAATTTTATTTATTTTTTTTTTAATCCCATCATAATCCACATTGAGTCTTGTTAAGTTATTGTGTTTGTGTTTGGAATTGGTAGTTGTCATTGTCATTGAAGTTGCTTCGTTTTTTTTTGTCGTTTTAAGAGAGAAGAAAGAACTCGTTTCGCACATTCAATTCAGTCAATGACTATTATTTGTGTCTTCTCCTCCTCTCCCTTTTGAAAAATCCAACAAGAAACATTGCATCCACAATTACGACGACACAATCCATCTTTAGAGACATTTTAGAAATATCCAACTACTATATCATGCTGAATTCAACCAATTGTCATTGATTTTATATAAATAAATCGTTAATTTGTTAACTTGTCTAATTAGTGAAATGGAGAATCGTAGAATTTTGATATGAATGCAATATAGGTAAGAGAAAGCCCGTGTTAAAGGGCTACGGGAGCGAAGGTGGTTACGCATGTTTTTCCCGATAAGATGGCGTAGAAAGTATGCCCAAAAAATCAAGTAATTCAAAATTTTGCCAAGAGATGTCAGAATGGTAGCTAATAATATTTAATGCATTTGGTTGATTTTCATTGATCTTTTAACAATAAATACTTTATAAATGTTATTATATATTATGTATCTTTTATAAAAGCATAAAAATATATAAAAATAGGCTAATACTATATCAGCTGTTAGACTAGCCTGCCATCTATTGCAAGAATGCTGAACTAATTTTACAGTTGATTTTTAAATAAATCATCTAAGCTTATTTTAAAAATTTCTTAATTAATATGTGATTAATAATAACAATAAATTCATTTTTAAATTTAAAAAAAAATTAAAGATTATTGGGACAGATTGTTTTTTTGTATTTGCTTGGTAACAAAAAAATTAATTACGACAATTTTTTAATAAGTCATTAAAAAAATTATAGCTCGATGTCCCAATAATCTCTTATGAATTTAATTCATTTAAAAAAACCGCATTGAAAAATTCCTTATAATAGTCTAGTTTTTTTTTAAGAACGTTTAGACGTCGCTCCTCAACCCCCTTAATTTGTGATAGAGCATATATTTACTGTTTTTTTTTCTTCATGGTGCATATTTGATCATTTTCTAGTGCATTAATGCATGCATATTTTAAGGTTTGATTGTGCATGAACATCCGGGCTCTAGTTATTTTATTTCAGGATTATATTGGTCATTAAATGAGTTTCCTCCACTTCGTTAGCAAGGCACTAACTGGAGAACGGAATGTCTCCGGAAGGGAAACCATTGATTTTAAGGGAGCCTCCATAGGGCTGAGGGACAAAGCCAGGGGCGGAAACTAAAAGAGGGGACAGAAAGGGTGTGGAAGGAGGCGGGGGCGTTAAATTGATCAAGATTAATGAGATTAAAGGAGGGATGGTAGCGAGAAGGGAATGCATGCATGTTCCGGGATGGATGTTCCGGACCCACCAATCCATTCAGAGTATCCAATTTGCAATGAAAAACATTTGCACAAAAAAATCTTTTATTGAGAAAAATTGTTTTCAACAATAGATAAAAAAAATTTTATCAAGATTAGTTCACACAAATTCATACAGATATCATTCCATAAACTCTGGGAGCTTCAGTATAATTTCGAGTTTTTTAACTTTACGTAACTGACCGAATATTCGGTTTCGGCCAAAAACCAGCCAAAACTTTCGGCCGGTCGAAACCTGAGTATGAAAAGATGAAATGAGACTCGCACGAAAAAAAAGGTCAAATGACCACGTGAGGGAAAAAAGATTTTGCGCAAGACGGAAAAGGGCCGGAAAAAAATTTTGCCTTCCCAAAAAAAAAGGTAAAATAAAATGATTTTCACGAGGAGGGAAAAAATTTTCCACATGGCGGAAAAAATTTCAAAGAAAAAAAAAACGGTAAAATGATATGAATTTTGTATAGGAAATACAAGTTTCGGTTTCCGTTTCGGCCTAAACTAAGATTGAGGCCGACATTCGGTTTCGGTTGAAAATCTTGTTTCTGTCGAGACCCTATAACCATTCTTCGGTTATTATCGATCAACCCCCCTCCCAAAAAAAAAAAAAAATTCTGGCTTCCCTTCTGGCTCTAAGATTATAAGCTTTCGCTCTCTTTTGCTGGTAAATATTTACTCTGTTTTGATAAGGTTTTAGAACAAAGTTCTTTAACTCGTCTTAGGGTGGGTGAATTGGGAAAAACAAAAACGCGTTCCTAACAAAATGCGTTCCCAGCGCCCGAGCGACGGCGGTGGAAGGCGAGATTAGCCGAAATTTTGGCGATAATAATATACAGTACCCACACCACTCTTACTTGTTTTTGACAATTGCTATGTAGAAAGTAGTCTTCTAAGAAATTTCGTGTAATAAATGTGTCTCGTATTGAAGTATTTCGCATATTTAACCAAATAATTTATTAACTATAGGCCCTGGAGATGAGTGCGACTAGGCTCGAAACGTCGGCGACAGAACATAACGTTTTTTATTTTACCTGGCTGCTGTCTCCCGGGAAGGCTCCCGTCCCCTCCTAATCTAAAAAAGTGGTTTCGTGACATGGTCCTGTCTGTCTGTCTCTGTGAGTGTGTTCAATTATAAGCATGAAGGAATTGAGCTAGGAGGTTGAAATTTTCATATTTAAGTTAAACACCCACCAGGGCCGTAAAACTAAGCTTTTAATCAAAATCTGGCCAAAGAGTACTAGTACTTCTTTGGATGTACTTTTTCAGTTTTTTCGATTTTCCAAAATTCGCTCTAACGAGTTGTGATTAAAATTCAAAAATCAATTATTTTTTAGATTCTCTTTAAAATGTATATTTATTCTCATTTGTGCGATTTGAAATCTTCTGAAGCAACACTTTACCCTGTATTTTTCATTAAAAGATGAAATGATTCTCAATACTCTTAATTTTGCGTAATTCGTGTAGGTAATTAACATATCATGGTTGCTTATAAAGTAAGCATTTTGCTTAAAATCCGTTCTTTATTTATTAAACTATTAAGCATTGAACTTTGTTACTAATAATTTGATTCTCTTCTTTGATATTTTTTCATCTTCACACAAAGAGAGATATCCATTAACTCTTCTTTTTTTTTTCAAAGTATTAAGTAGTTTATTTCAAATATTTTCCTCAATCAATTTGTGTCAAAGATATTACTAATACGTAATTAATTTAAACTAAATTGAATCTATTTGAATACGCTTTTATTGTGAGTTTAAAAAGTTCAAAAAAAAAAAAAGGTTAAAAGCTTTTTTTAAAAGTTCAAAATATTACAGAAAACAAAGGCCTAGTGACTTTTTCTTGTTTCCTTTTTTTCTCTGATGGAAGCATTAATTTGACAGCTAAAAAGCGAATTTAGAGGAAAGGAGACAAACTGACAGATAGACAGAGTGATAGGGGATTGGACAGACAAGTAAGAGGGTTGAAATGCATATATGAGCTGCCAAATACTGGATCAAAGGGTATTTTCGGTTGCTTCTATTTTGTGTATTAATCAATTGTATTCACCGTGGCTGAAAGCCAACTAAGGACTTACTATTAGGTTCAGTGCTTGTCACACCAGATTTTCTGAGCGATTGATTTTCCCTTCTTAGGTCTTTGGGCCTTAAACATCCATTCAAAAATACGCCAATTGAAGGCTCAGTGGAAGATAGTCTATAAGCCCTTTCAATACACTAGTTTGTTAGTATTGACAAACTAAAGTTTGACTCAAAACTTTAAAGCAGACACTTTATTTATTTATAACTGTCTTTATAAAAATGAACCTTTATATTGTATTAATTTTGTATGGTTTATGATAATTTTTTATGTATTTATTTTGAATA
>JAKCPI010017959.1:0-35471 GCA_023213315.1 Euborellia annulipes | reverse complement strand
GGTGTCTAATAGAAAATGAATAGAGTCACCAAATTCAAGGGATGGAGATGGTTGAGTATATTTTTTTTTTTTTTTTTTTTAAACATTCACACTTTTTTCTCATTCACACTCACACTCACACACACATTCACACAGTCTTCTCGGCAACTCAGGCCATTTAAGACTTTAGACGATAACCGTTGTGTAATTAATAAATGTATTGTGGGTTGAGGCATTTCTATTTAAGCCATCTGGTATCCAAATGGCTTAAATAAATTCATCGGACTGCCTGGGTCCGAACCCGCGACGTTTGGTATAGGAGGTAGGCACGCTACATACTACGCCACACCCGGGGGCGTTGAGTATATTTTTCAACCTTCCACAAACAAATAGATAAGCAGGATGCAATGCCGATATACTACAAGTTCGCCAGGGGTGACTTGTAGCCGACAGTGGAGAGCCCAAGAGATGTTTGAAAATGCACGCGAGATAAGTGCAATTCGACGAAATAAAATGGAATGCCGGAGAGAGGCGGGAAGCACACTAGTGCAAGGCAACGAAGATGGCTAAGATAAGAAAAATAGAAGGCTCATTTCGAGGGTAAAAAAAATAAAATGAAAATTTGACAAATTTAAATGTCACTAAAATAAAATAAATATAAAATTCCCTAAATGTGGCGGATGTTTTAAAAACTGCCGTAACACATATATATAGCGGTAAGAGAAAGTAAAAAATAGTAAAGGAATATGTCAAGTATTAAATCTTATGATTTTATTTTATTTTTTTTCTTATATGATTAATTCGATCGCCTTCTTTCTTTTGTTATCTTGACTTTTCAGTAAAAAAAAAAAAAAAAGAAATATCAGGTACGCCGATTTGCTTGCTTTCAAATATAATTTATATAAAGTCTTTTGGTATTTTTATCGGGCCCAAACACACACTGGCGCGTAAAGAAAAAAAAAAAAAAATTGTTCGTCGACCATATCTTAATCGCATTCCCATAAAAAATGAACACAAGGGCGAACGAACGAACGAACGAACGAAGGAACGTAAGAAGAAGATGAAGGGTGAGGGGGGGGGTGGGTTATTCAAAAAATCACTCCCCCGCGCGTATATTCATTCTCCATTTAAAGGGATAATTTATCTGTGATTTATTTAGCCAGAAGAGATCTCTTATTGAAAGGTAAATAGAGCACATACACACACACACATACAAAATTTTATATATCAGCTTAGAGAAGAAAAATATCAATTATTTCAATTTATTTGTAATTATAAATTTTTACTTTCTCTTACCTATATGTTAATATATATAGAGAGAAAGTATTGGATTCATGTCAAAAATTCGATGTCATGATTTTGATGGATCTTCACGTTTTAATCCTGAATCCAAAAAAGTGGTTTTCGTGACATGTTCTGTCTGTCTGTATGTGTGTGTGTGTGTGCTAAGGACAACTAAATATAACTCGTAACAAAAATCTGGTGCGACCAGTCACAGTACACAACTTTCTCTTGCCGAAGGGTAAGAGAAAGTTGTGTGCTGTGCGACCAGTCACACCAGATTTTTTGTTAAAATATACAAAATTTAAGCTAATAATTAATTTGGCGTAATTTAATAAATAAATATTCTTTTTTTTTTTATAAAATTATCTATTATTGGGGTCCAGGCATTCTTATTTAAGCCATTTGGTATCCAAATGGGGTCCGAACCCGCGACGTTTGGTATATGAGGTTAGCACCCTAACCTCTACACCAAGCCCCGAGGGCAAAAAAAATTATTATTATTATTATTATTAATTCATTCCAATTCAGTGCCTGCTTGAGGATTTGTTTACATTCATGGAATACACAAATGCAAAGAATACATAAATATTTCTCTAAGCATTTCCTATGGGAGAAATCGTAACTTTAAGAATTAATAACTCAAAAAGTTATAGGAATTTCGGGATGAAAATAATTTTCCTGTAATCCCGAGAAGGTCCGCTTTAAGCATATATAATTTCGTTTCAAAATTCCAACGGGAAGTTGCCTAAATAGAGCGTGACAGACGGACATTAGCGAATTATATACTGTATATAGACTTTTCAATAAAAATTTCTTAAATAATAATTTTTTTTTAATAAGGGACCCCCCCCCCCCTCCCCATTGGATACTGTATACTCTTTGCGACTTTTTTTTTTAATTTAAACGAGCATTAGTAGGATAAATAAATAAATAAAACAAAAACTGTGTCATCCGTTTAAAATTTAATTTAACAAAAAAAATTTTTTTTTAACTCTACTATACTTCAATAACAAAAGGAGTGTTTTTTTTTTTAATTTTAATATCCATTCTTATAACATTATCTGATTATACTCGTAGATTAGAATTATTTCGCACCAAAAGTCCCCCCTCCCCACCTAATGTCAAAATAATAAGCCCCTTTTTTTTAAAACATAATATTCAATTGATTATAATTATTAATGAAGTTGATGGGTTTAATGATGATGATGATCCCCGGTGAAAGAGTTTATTCTTTTTAAAGAACAGAAAAAAGGAACATCTGCCCCACAAGCCTTTCCCTTTTTCTTTTTAAGGGCGGTAGAGGGGGGGGATAATTGTGACCTTTCACTTTCTTCAAGGCCAATCGCCTCCTCAATTAAATGATAAAACCCTTTGCCTTCCTTGGTGGGATGAATTATAAAAACAAAACACCCTTCTAGATCATTAAGAGCAAAGAACTTAATTTTGATTGTTATCTAACAAATGCTTCCTGGATTATTGTCTACGTAAAATAATAAAAAGATAATTAAGTTGCTAAAATTGAGTGGGCAAGTTTCGTTGAATATTTTATTTTCCCGCCAATATATATTACCTCCCAATTTTTTATATATCTTTACGTTTCAGGTCATAACGGCCCCATAAATGCAAAAATATATTACTTTCTCTTACCTACATGTATTATATGGACCCTGTTATGCAATGGTGTGTCAAAGACCAAATATCGAGTTTTGAGAAAATCAACATTAAAGTTTTTCTGATTTAAATTCTTTTGATTAGATTATATATCATTTTTTTTTTGTCAATTGTGCAAGTAAATACTGTAATTATGGCAGATATTCATAAATTATCTCTAAAAATACGACTAATTTAGAGAAAAACAATAAAATATAAAAAATTATTTTTGCAAAATTCTCTAAGTCCAATATTATGTTTGTAAAAATGCTTCAAAGTCTCTTGATAATAAATATTTTAGGTTTATAATTCAAAAATTAAAACGGAGATATTATTAAAGTTCTTTTATGGTTATATTTAATACTAATAGCTTAGAAACTTTTCATCAAAATTACATTAATAAATTTTAAATAGTATTAATATTTTAAAATTAAATACAAAGTGATAACAAAATTTTCTCATCAATTAATTCCTGAATGGAAGTGAACATGGCAACAGTAAATCAAAGTTATAATGAAATTATTTATTTTGTTGTCTTGTCGATTTCGACAATCGCACTGATCCTCATCTTCATTATCAGGAATAATATCAAAAAATTAAATATTGACATCTACGAATACTTAGTTCAATAAATTCAACTCCTTAAAAGTTATTCAAAGATTAAGTTGTATTCATAATTAAAACTAACGTTTTTTTTTTAATTTCCATCATAATTCTCATTTATATCTCAATTGAACTCATACAGATGGATAAGAAAATAAAAAAAAAATACAAGAATTAGATAAAAAAGTAAACTTTTTTCTCATAAATTGTAATATCGAGATTTTTATCGTAAAGTGTGAGTGTAAAAAAAAAAAAAATATATATATCGGCGGAAAGTAAACATATCTCGACACAACAAATCTGGTGTGACAAGCACAGAACACAACTTTCGATGACCGAAGGTAAGAGAAAGTTGTGCGACCAGTCACAACAGTTTTTTTTTCTATATCCCTAAAACTGTCTATATTACCAGGTGTGAGTATAAAATCTAAATATTGGGAAGGCGAGGTGGGGGAGGCGCAATAAGCCAGACCAGATGAGAAATTGTTTGTTCCCTGAAAGGGAAAGGGTTCGATTCCCGAGGGCTACGATCATCGACATTCCTGGGCCGGAAGGAAATCTAAAACAGATGTTATTGGATTCTCTATGCAGGTAAACCCTCTCTCGGGGTAAATCACATCTCTGATGGCCTAGATAATCAATGACAGGACGTAAATGGTCCACGATCACTTCAGGTGTCTCGGTGGGCAAAAAAAAATTGAGCTGGAAATAGAAGGGGTACAAGTTTCGCTTTTTATTCAAGATGTATTAATTAAATTAAATACTTAAGGGGGTTCAGGAGGTAGAAGTTACGCATGTTTTTCCCGATAAGATGGCGCATAAAAAAGTGTGTCCAAAAAAATCAAGTAATTCAAAAATTTGCCAAGAGATGTCAGAATGGTAGCTAATAATATTTAATGCATTTGGTTGATTTTTATTGATCTTTTAACAATAAATACTTTATAAATGTTATTATATATTATGTATCTTTTATAAAAGCATAAAAATATATAAATATAGGCTAATACTATATCGGCTGTTAGACTAGACTGCCATCTATTGCAAGAATGCTGAACTAATTTGACAGTTGAATTTAAAATAAATCATCTAAGCTTATTTTAAAAATTTCTTAATTAATATGTGATTAATAATAACAATAAATTCATTTTTAAATTAAAAAAAAAATTGGAAGAAAATTGGAAAAAAATAACGCACAGAGAGCTCTTCCCTTATACATAAAAGATGCCATTATCAATATTGTTCAAATATTTTATGTATGCCACAACAAAATCTATGTGTGCTTTCTAACAATCTTTTGGTCCCGAGGAAGGACGCGATTGGCGTCCGAAACGTCGACCGAAAGAAACTAAATAGTTTTTTTTATTCTCCTTGGCTGCAAATCCATTTCCTTAAGATTAATAAATAACAGCCATTCTACACTTTTTATTAAAAAAAAATTAAAGGTTATTGGGACAGATTGTTTTTTTTGTATTTGCTTGATTAAATTAATAAATAAAAAATTAATTACGATAATTTTTTAATAAGTTATTAAAAAAATTATAGCTCGATGTCCCAATAATCTCTTATGAATTTAATTCATTTAAAAAAAAACCGCATTGAAAAATTCCTTATAATAGTCTAGTTTTTTTTTTTTTTTTTTTTTAAGTACGTCGCTCCTGAACCCTCTTAATTTTGCAATAATGACGTTTCGGTTTTCTTCAGATCTAAGAAGCTTTCTGTATGTGTGTGTGTTAAAAAAGAGTAGAGTGCGTATCGATTATCGGTCATGTGTGCATGTGTGTGTGTGTGTGTGTGTGTGTGCAAAATAAAAAAAGAGAAAGAGAATGGATGATGATAGAAGAGAGAGGGAGAGTTTCCTTACCTTTAAGGAGCGTTCTTTGCTTCTTCTTCTTCTTTCTATTCCTATCCCTGCTGCTGCTTTACTTGACTTGTTTTTTTTTTAAGGAATATTTTATGTAAATGCGTTCTAAAGGCTAAATTCGGCTGCTGAATTTTCGATTTCTTTCCATCTCTCTCTCTCTGCATTTGTAACTTGATCTCAATCTTCAAATAAAAATAATAATATTTTTATTTTGTGTTTTTTTTTTTTTTACTCCCTGAATTAGAGAGGCTCTTCAGATTTTTTTTTTTTTGTGTCGATATATATTTAGGTTCAGCCGATATATGGACCCTGTTATGCATTAGTGTGTCAAGCGCCAGGTCTGGACTTTTTTCCCACTATCACTCACATTCACACACACATGAACACAGTCTTTTCAGCAACTTAGGTCATTTAAGACTCTAAACGATACTCGTATTTATAATATATTTATTGGAGTCCAGGCATTATTTGGATACCAAATGGCTTAAATAAAATCCTCGGATTGCCTGGGATCCGAACCCGCGTCCCTCGGTATAGAAGACAGTCGCGCTACCAACTACACCAAGCCCCAGGGCTTGCCTTTTTTTCTTAGAAAATTATTAAACTATTATTATTATTCCAATTCAGTGCCTGTTTGAGGCTTTGTTTTCATTCAGAGAATAGACAAATGCATAAATATTTCTTTATACATTTCCTATGGGAAAAATCGTAACTTTAGAAATTAATAACTCAAAAAGTTATAGGAATTTCGGGATGAAAATAATTTTTTTGTAATCCCTAGAAGGTCCGCTTTAAGCATATAAAATTTCGTTTCAAAATTCCAACTGGAAGTTGCCTAAATAGAGCGTGACAGACAGACAGACGGATGTTAGCGAATTATATATATAGATATTCAGAATTTAAAACCATCTACAGAAAATTCTCCGAATATTTAAAAAAAAATAAATAAATAAATAAAAATAAAACATGAAAATCCGTTATGTAGTTTCAGAATTAAAATTTTATTGAAATCAAATATGTTTTTTTGTTTTTATAATAAATGTTCCAAAACTAAATAAAATATTATTTTAATATCAATTTAATTTATTGTTTCAATAAATGCATTAATAAAAAAAAAAAAATTAAATTAAAAACACTAGGTTATATGGTAAGAAAAGAAAAGAAAATTTCAAATTATTATTATGAATCAAATAGTCCACTTCCTATATATATATTTAGGTATGAGAAAGTAAAAAAAAAACACTAGAAATGGAGGCACTTGCTTGCCATGACGTCACAGCTCCACCCTCTGGCATTATTACATAGAAATTAAATTTTATTAGAAACTATTATAATATCTTTTCCATTAGAGAGAGGATTCTCTTTTGTTGTCACTTCTCTTCTCTCTTTTTTTTTTTTTTTTTAACCGATTTTAATCCACTGTAAACTTTCCACTATCATGCTCTGTTAAACTTGTTATTTATTTATTTATTTTTTTTAACGATAAAAATAAGATCAAAGTATAAATATATAAAAGTATTTTATTTTTATATAAATGTTTATCAGCATCTGCATCTCTTTTATCAAACAAAAAAAAAAAAAAAAAACTCTCTCATCCCTTAGATATTAAATTTTAATTAAAGATGATAAACATACTTGCTACAGAAATTAACGCCACTACAAAATAAAAAAAATCGCACAGCACACAACTTTCTCCTATCGGGCCCGGGCCCTTTAAGGATGTTTGGGAGGTATATTAAAAATGCTACGAGACAATCGAAAATTTGACAGTATATTCCTCATTTAATGCTAAAACCCCTGCACTACCGTTTCACTAAACCGTTAAAAAGTTATTGTAATTAAAAAAAATGTTATTTAACATGTAGTCTAATGGAGATTCGTTCACTAAGCAGATTAAATTTAATTTTAGTAGTAAAAAAAATGCTACCAGATATTCTCAGTGGCGTAGTGAGCTTAACTCGCGCCCGGGGGACAATACCTTTTTAGCGCCCCCGCCCCCCTTCCCCATTCGAAAACCATATAATATGTAAAATATACATAATTATTATATTACACTGGCACTAAATTTAAAATATATTTTCCACAAATCAATTATAATAAAAATAAAAATTATCCAGCAATATTTTGTTTTGCGGACCATTTGGCGCCCCTTTGTGAGTAGCGCCTGGGGCATGATGACCCCCCTTGCCCCCCCCCCCTCGCTACGCCCCTAGCTACTATCTATCTATTAAACACAACACAAGACATGTGATACATCGTTTCTGAATAAATTTTCACGTAGAATAAGAATTTGCGTACGAAATTTTAATATCTCTAATAGTTTTCGATTAATTGATACAAATTCTAAAAATATAAGATTTTTAATTTAACCACTTCTTAAAGATACGAGGGAAAATATGGGGGATTTGATGAGGATTAAGAATCTACTTTTGTTATTTTTGTATCTCAATTATTTTTCGAGTTATACTCAAAAAACGATACAAAATTTGAGAAGGCTTAATATCATTAAACATAAAAGGTAGAAGACATTTAAGATATCGAATAAATTCTGTATTTAATGCAGATAACGAATCAATAAACACCAATTTTATATCTTTTTTAGTTTTTAGCAAATAGGAAAATTCAAGCAAACATAGATGTCACTCTCTCTTATTAAATAGAGCAAACTAGTAATTGACATAAATGTATAAGATTCAGGATTTAGTGCTGATTCTAATGCACTATTCACTCTTTATAGGCCTATATGTTGAATATTTTTTTTTATTATTTTGAAAAGAAAAAAATGCATCTGTCAAAATTAATTAAAATCGATTTTTTATTTTTTTAGGACATTCCTTGGCCAAAAATGGATTGTTTTAGTTGGAATATTTTATATTTTAATTTATTCAATCGATATCAAGCCCTAAATGTGTTTATTTAATTAAAAAACAATAAATTAGAAAATAAAGGCGGGAGATGACGTTAGAAGTCGTGAGTGTCATCAACAAACCCTCATTTTATGTGGGCGTAGCTAAATAGAAAAATTCCAATGGCTTTATAATTAATTCAAGAGACCAGTTCTGCATTTTGCCTCAAATCCGTGAATAAATAAGAGAGATTTAGCGATTTTTTGAAAAGCGATCTCGCGCTAGACAAAAGGCTTAGATAAGAGTTACGCTGCCTGGCTGGCCTCTGGGCGCCGATCGAATTGGAAAAAAAATTTGATGCTCTTCCATTAGTTGAAATAATTGTCAAATTGATTGATTTCATCTGTTTATACTCAAATTTTATAAAATTTTATTCTAAAAATGGCTATAAAATCTTATAATGTTGCTAAATTAAGGGATCTTAGAAATTTTTTTTATACATCTTGTGGGTTGTGTATAAACAACGATTTGGTAAAATAAAATTAACAAGTCTCAAAAATTGAAAGCTGAATTGATAAAAACAACAAGGACTAGAATATTGTCACAAGAGGACATAAAATTTCATCCAATTCTGATATGATATGAAATGAATTTTTTTTTTTTTTTTTTTTTTTTTAGAGCGAGTCCCTTGTTTAAAAAAATCAAAAAAAATCTGGTGTGACAAGCACAGCCAAAGTTGAGAGAAATTTGTGTGACCATCATAATAAATTTTTTACTTTCTCTTACCTATGTATATATGTAATATATATAGAGAGAAAGTATTGGATTCATGTCAAAAATTCGATGTCGAGATTTTGATGGATCTTCACGTTTTGAGGTCCCCTGAATCCAAAAAAGTGGTTTTCGCGACATGGTCTGTCTGTGTGTGGGTGGGTGGGTGGGTGGGTGGGTGTGTGTGTGTGTGTGTGTGTGTGTGTTCAATTTTAAGCATGAAGGAATTGAGCTACGAGGTTGAAATTTTATATTTAAGTTAAACATCTCCCGGGACCGGAAAAATAAGCTTTTAATCAAAATCGGCCAAAGAGTACTAGTACTTTACTGATGTACTTTTTCAGTTTTTTTCGATTTTCTCAAAATTTGCTCCAACGATTTTTTTTTAAATTCAAAAATCAATTATTTTTTAGATGCTCTTTAAAATGTATATTCTCATTTTGCGATTGAAATCTTCTGAAGACCACTTTACTCTTGTATTTCATAGGGAAGATAGGAAAAATGGTTGCCATGGTAACAAAATATAAATATTTTCCCACACATAAATTTTACATCTGAATTCAAATGTTCCGTACTGTCGGGAACTAAATATATGTCGACACAAAAAATCTGGTGTGACAAGCACAGTACACAACTTTCGATTACCGAAGGTAAGAGAAAGTTGTGTGCTGTGCGCCAGTCACACCAGATTTTTTTTCTACGAGTCTTTAAAATTCTTTTTAATCTCAGCCAAAAACATCGGAGATGCAAAAAGGGGGCGCCTCGCATTATTTTTGCCTAGCGTCGAGGTGAAATCAAAAAAATGCGCCTCGCTTTTCTGATTTATATAAAAGCGAGGAAATATTTTCACTTAAATAAAACCCCTACAGAATTTTATTTGTTTCATATATCCTCGCTTTTATATAAATCAGAAAAGCGAGGCGCATTTTTTTGATTTCACCTCGACGCTAGGCAAAAATAATGCGAGGCGCCCCTTTTTGCATCTCCGATGTTTTTGGCTGAGATTTCACTTCTTTTTGTGAAATATTACATGAAAATATTATTTATTAATTTTTGTTTATTAAATATTAAGTTATCCCATGAATAGATCTTTTAATATGCATTCCAAACAGTAAAAAATAAATACATCGTTTGGTATCCATTCGAAACGATAAACATAGAATTTCACCAAATTTTATAAAATTTTAGGATTTTTATTTTTGTTATGTTGGTAGGATGTAAATACATCGTGTGGTATCTATTCGAAACGATAAACATAGGATTTCACCAAATTTTATAAAATTTTAGGTTTTTTATTTTTGTTATGTTGGTAGAATGTAAATACATCGTTTGGTATCCATTCGAAACGATAAACATAGGATTTCACCAAATTTTATAAAATTTTAGGATTTTTATTTTTGTTATGTTGGTAGGATGTAAATACATCGTGTGGTATCTATTCGAAACGATAAACATAGGATTTCACCAAATTTTATAAAATTTTAGGATTTTTATTTTTGTTATGTTGGTAGAATGTAAATACATCGTTTGGTATCCATTCAAAACGATAAACATAGGATTTCCCTAAATTTTATAAAATTTTAGGTTTTTTATTTTTGTTATGTTGGTAGATTGTAAATACTTCGTTTGGTATTCATTCGAAACGATAAACATAGGATTTCACCAAATTTTATAAAATTTTAGGTTTTTTATTTTTGTTATGTTGGTAGATTGTAAATACTTCGTTTGGTATCCATTCGAAACGATAAACATAGGATTTCACCAAATTTTATAAAATTTTAGGTTTTTTATTTTTGTTATGTTGGTAGATTGTAAATACTTCGTTTGGTATTCATTCGAAACGATAAACATAGGATTTCACCAAATTTTATAAAATTTTAGGTTTTTTATTTTTGTTATGTTGGTAGCACTCCTTCTTATCACGTTAATCTATTTCTATCTGTATGGATCTATCCTAAAAAATTTTTGTTCCATTAGGGATGAAAATTACTAATAATAATAGATATGTTCCTAGATGACGTCATCAAGGAGCAAAATAGTTAGAATTGTCTTTTCGCCATGTTAAAGATAGGACAAATTTGAAATTTTGAATACCTCTCAAAAAGTCACTTTTGATCCAAAATGAAATTTTATATCAAAGGTATCGGGTTTTTGATAGTACCTATTTGTATTTTAAATTTCATCCTAATCGGTCCAGCAGGGAAACCTGTAGCTTTGTCTAAAAATTTGAAAATTGAAGAAAAGAATGAAAAAAAAGAAAAAAAAAAAAAAAAAAAAAAAGGAAAAAATAAGAGACTAACTTTTGACCTTCCGAAATCGGCAAAATCTCAACTTTGCGCCTCTGCCATTCTTTTTGGCACTGGAATTTTTTTTGAATTCGTGCTCAAAATAATCCTTATTTATTCTAGTTTAATATAAAAAAAATTTGGCTCCGATATCTTAAAAACTTTCTGAGATATTCGCCCAGAAAGAGAAAAGTTTCTCAAAAAAAAATTTTCACGTCCCTATCTTTTATTAAGGATTTAAAATCATTCTTGATAATATAGTCTAGGGACGACTCGTCCATCTAAATGCAATGGGCCATTGGCATCTATTGGAATATCAACTAAATGGTAGTATTAAGAGTTTCTTTGCTTTCTTTTTGCTTTTTACTTGCTCGGCGACGAGTCGCTCCTGCGACTCTTGATCTGTCTGAAGATATAATTTTAATTTATTATTTTATTTTCTTAGATTGAAAAGAGGGGAGGGCGCGCTTTGGTCAAGAGCAATAATCAGGGAGGAGGGGAGGGGGAGGCAGCAGACAGACTCCGCCCTCCCCTCCTTTGCTCGAATTAAGACGTCTAATAAATTAACATAGAAAAGAAATAAAATATTGAATCTTCAAATGTCTCTAATTCGCAAACCGCTTCTTCAATTTGCATCGGATTTTTTGTAATGAGTTTAGAATTTACTAGAGATTACTTAGATGAAGCTAAGATTTAATATTTAAACATTTATTTTTTCATTTTATCTCACCATCCGATTAGCCTATCAGATGAGAGTCAAAAGGATCATAGATCTATATTCACTGAATGTTTGCCTACGTGTATATAAAATTTCTAGCTTTCTAGCTCCAATGGTTTCGTTAAATTAGCGCTCTAAAGGTTTAGACCCGCTCAACGAATGTGCTCATGGTCCATGCAGAGCCAATTTTTCTCAAAGGACTCGCTCTAAAAAAAAAAAATTTAATATCATATCAGAATTGGATGAAATTTTTTGTCCTCTTTTTACGTAAAATTCAGCTTTCAATTTTTGAGACTTGTTAATTTTATTTTACTAGCTCGTTGTTTATAAACAACCCACAACATGTATACAAAATATGGTGTGACAAGCCCAGCAGATTTTTTTTTGTCGACATGTATTTAGTTTCCGACAGTACGGCACATTCGATTTTCCAGATGTAAAATTTATAAGTAGCCCCCGAGTTTGGCGTAGTAGATAGAGTGCCTACCTCCTATACCAAACGTCGCGGGTTCGGACCCAGGCAGTCCGATGATTTTATTTAAGCCATTTGGATACCAGATGGCTTAAATAGAAATGCCTGAACCCCCAATATATATATTAATTACAACGGTTATCGTCTAAAATCTTAAATGGCCTGAGTTGCCGAAAAGACTGTGTGTGAATGTGAGTGTGAGTGTGAATGAGAAAAAAGTGTGAGTGTTTAAAAAAAAAAAAAAAAAAAAATTATAAGTATGGAAAAATATTTATATTTTGTTACCATAGCAACCATTTCTCCTATCTTTCCAATGAAGTACAAGAGTAAAGTCTGTTTCAAACAATTCTGAGGTCAAAATGAAACTATACATTTTAAAGAGCATCTAAAAAATAAATGATTTTTGAATTTTAATCAAAATCGTTTGAGCGAATTTTGAGAAAATCGAAAAAAACTGAAAAAGTACATGTTTATAGAGGTAAGGGAAAGTAAAAATTTTAAGATTCCTTAATTTAGCAACATTATAAGATTTTAGAATAAAATTTTATAAAATTTGAGTATAAACAGATGAAATCAATCAATTAGACAATTATTTCAACTAATGGAAGAGCATCAAATTTTTTTTTCCAATTCGATCGGCGCCCAGAGACGAGCCAGGGAGACTCGCGTAACTCTTGTCTAAGCCTTTTGTCTCGCGCGAGATCGCTTTTCAAAAAATCGCTAAATCTCTCTTATTTATTCACGGATTTGAGGCAAAATGCAAAACTGGTCTCTTGAATTAATTATAAAGCCAGAGGAATTTTTCTAGTTAGCTACGCCCACATAAAATGAGGGTTTGTTGATGACACTCACGACTTGGAATGTCAACTCCCGCCAATATTTTTTAATTTATTGTTTTTTAATTAAATAAACACATTTAGGGCTTGATATCGAGTGAATAAATTAAAATATAAAATATTCTAACTAAAACAATCCATTTTCGGCCAAGGAATGTCCTAAAAAAATAAAAAATCGATTTTAATTAATTTTGACAGATGCATTTTTTTCTTTTCAAAATAATAAAAAAAATATTCAACATATATAAAGAGTGAATAGTGCATTAGAATCAGCACTAAATCCTGAATCTTATACATTTATGTCAATTACTAGTTTGCTCTATTTAATAAGAGAGAGTCACATCTATGTTTGCTTGAATTTTCGTAAATTTGCTAAAAACTAAAAAAGATATAAAATTGGTGTTTATTGATTCGTTATCTGCATTAAATACAGAATTTATTCGATATCTTAAATGTCTTCTACCTTTTATGTTTAATGATATTAAGCCTTCTCAAATTTTGTATCGTTTTTTGAGTATAACTCGAAAAATAATTGAGATACAAAAATAACAAAAGTAGTTTTGGAGTTTAGGCTTTCACAGTTGTTATCATTAATAAAAGAATTAGATTTTCGGTTTAACTGTGGTTTATTTGTAAAAATTACAACGTTTCGGCCACTCATTCTGTGACCTTCTTCAGGTACAATTCAGCTAAGATTACAAAGGTTGTTACATCTGTGACAATCTCAATTAACTGGAAGTTAAACAGAAAATCTAATTATTTTACTAATGATAACAAAAGGAGATTCTTAATCAGTGGCGTAGTGAGCTTAACTCGCGCCCGGGGCACAATACCCCCCCCCCCGCATTCGAAAACCATAACATTATACAGGGGCGTATATAGAAATTAATTTGGGGGGGGCCCGAACTCAAAAATTTTCTTGCCTGCGGAAAATTTTTTGCCCTGCTGTTAAAATCATTTTACCTTTTTTTAGGGAGGCTACGTTTTGCTGAATTTTTTCCCCTTCCTGCGGAAAAATTTTATTTTTTTTGCGGAACCAAATTTTTCCGTCACGCGCAAATTTTTTTAAATTTTTTTTCCCGGAGATATCAAAATTATTTTTTGTTTTGCGAATTTGTTTGGCGCCCCTTTGTGAGTAGCGCCCGGGGCATGATGACCCCCCTTGCCCCCCTCTCGCTACGCCACTGAATATTCTAAACTTTCATAATATATAAAGTAGACTTTGAAGAACTTATTTTGCATCGATTTATTTTAATTCACTAAATCGTTTATGAGAAAAAAAATTATAAATAGATGAAAAACTCGGTGATTATTTGATAAATTCATTAGTGTATAAGAAAGTGCGGCAACACTGGAGTCAGCTGAGCGCTTTAGTTGTAACGTTATATACTTTACAAACAGTTGTAGGTAATAGTACATTTGGTCACATAAAAGATAGAATATTTCAAATAATTTATTAAAATTTATTTTTATAAAATTTATTTCAAAATTCATTTGAGAGAAAGATTAACTCAAGCTGCCAACGTATGAATTATACAGTGTTGCCGTCACGTTTTCAGTCTATTTTACAACAACGAATTATTAATATTTAATAATTTTTTTACCCATAATTTTCTTAAATAAATGCTTTTCCATAGTTTTATTTTTTATTTGAGTGAATTAAATTATAATCATAATTTATAAAGATTAAAATTAAATATTTCAGAAGTTTAAATCGTGGTACAATCACTGCCAAAAGTTAGTTAAAAATTTTTCATTTTATTCAATTTTTCTTATTTTAATGAAATTTTTTTTTGAAAATTTTCGATTTCCCAATAAGCGTTATACATATTCTGTTACTATTTTTTTTAATTTACAAGTTGACTATGCAGCTTCTTTCGCCAATGACTGATAATAGATCAATAAATCAATAAAAACAAAAAGTTTTTTTTTTTATTTTTTTTATTTTTAAGTTATATTATTGATGGCCAACTGCCTTGTACAAAGATCAGTTTCGATGTGAAAACATCATCCTCAGGACCTACAATTGCATAATACATTCAAATATTATTTTATCTTGTTCGTCTGTTTTTTAATAGCTTAAGATTAACATTTTTTAAAATTTTATTAATACTGTTTTATAATTATTAATTTTTCTTTTAATTTTATATCACGTCTTACTAATTACAATTTTACATACCTCAATAACATTTGAATCAATTATATTGTTTGATACACCTGTAGTCATGTAATTATGGGTTGTTATATAATTTTATTTGATATGATAAATTTTCATTTGATCTAGAAAGAATTTTCATAAAATTATATTTCAATTAATATATTATTTTCGTTATTGAAGTTTACATACCTTGTTTTAACATAAAATTTTTTTAATTATTTTTTTGAATTAGTTCGACGCTTGTCTTTTTATTTGTATATAATAATACTTTTTAATTAAACGTTCTAAGATTTAAAAAATTATTATTACTACCGGTATTTAGGGAATTTTAAATAACTTCTTTTATTTAAATAAGCTATGTATAACTCAAAAATTGTGTCAAAAACTGTCAAAAAAATTGTTGAAGGCCATAATAGTTTTTTTACAAACTAAAAAAAAAACTTTAGGGCGGGGGGGGGGGAGGCGTATTATTATGTAGCCCCGGGGCCCTTCTTACCAAAGTTGTGTTCTGTATTTGTCACACCCGATTTTTTTTTTGTGTCGACATTTATTTAGTATCCGCCCGATATAATAGAATTCGTAATAAAATTTATATTTCGTTACCATGGCATTCATTTCTCCTATCTTTCCTATAAAAATACAAGAGTAAAGTGTGCTTCAAACACTTTTGAGGGAAAAATGAGAATATACATTTTAAAGAGCATCTAAAAAATAATTGATTTTTGAATTTTAATCAAAATCGCTTGAGCGAATTTCTAGAAAATCGAAAAAAACTGAAAAAGTACATCAATAAAGTACTAGTACTTTTTGGCCGATTTTGATTAAAAGCTTAATTTCACGCTCCCAGGGGGTGTTTAACTTATATATAAAATTTCAGCCTCATAGCTCAATTCCTTCATGCTTTAAATTGAACAGACAGACATATAGACATAGGTAAGAGAAAGTAAAAAAAAAAATTATCGCTATTTAATCTTTAAATAATTTTTTCATTTAGTGATTAATGATTTGTAATTCTCTTTTTTATCTATAAATATATTTAATTAGTTATTATTCTGTATATACTGTGTTTGAATTGAATTCTGATCAGAAGAGAGATGTGCGTCTAGTCACACCCAGAGTTGGGTTTTATACACAATTTTGCTGTTTTATACAAAAATCGCGGATAAAACTTGTATAAAACGTATAAAATGTATAAAACTTGGATGCGCATGCGCAAATCCGACGAGAAAGGAAATTCAAATAAAATTTCATTTTTCAATTATTAACATTTTGATTATATTATTCACTAAATAAAAAGCAAACAACATCGTCAATGCTTTAAAACATTATAAAATATGAAAAGCTGTTTTTTCAGGGGGGGGTGGTTTTTTACAGTTTTATACCTTTTATACATCGGCCTAGTTTTATCCCACATGTATAAAACCGTGTATTATACTCGGCGGGATAAAACCTGCCAACTCTGTTCACACCATAGAAAGAACTAGAACAAATCCATTTGAATATGTCTTTTACAAGGGAATCACTAAAGAACTAGTCATTTCAAATGAACGAGAATCAATTCACTTCTCTTCTTATTCAATCCTTTTCGTTTGAAATATTCATCGAGTAGAAAGAGACGGAAGATTATGAGTGGAAGTGAGATGGAGATAGTCACTTAAAAAGATCTGTTTTCTGCTCGGCGGCCAGCCGACATCAAGCCAAACAATCGAGTGACGTCATTTCTAAGAATCAATTAAAAAGATTAAAAAAACAAAATAGTCATAAAATTATTCCAGGAAATAAAATAAAATAAAAAAACAATTAAAAAAAAATATTCTTTTTTAAATAAATTATTATTAAAAAAAAATAATAATTAAAAAAAAGATATTTTTTTTAATTATTAAGGTTGGATTTGTTTTTAATGAGATGGGTTACCAAGTTTTTTTTTTGTTTATTTATGCTTAACCAGAGTAATCAGTTGAAATTGATATATCTTGAAAACCACTACTCCGATTTGAATGCGGTTTTTTGCAAACGATAAAGAATCTTCTAGAGAAGCCCGTGACTCATGGCTCGTAGCTTCTCGTGCGTGGGTTCGTTTCCCGTCTCAAGCAAGTAAAATATTATTTCATTTGAATTGGTTACCAACAATTTAATGGGTTCTAAATGACCTTAGATACCGAAAAAGACCTTAAAAAAAAATCTCGCGCTGCGCGTATGTCATTTTCATTCCCTTTTTTTCACCACTAAAATGGCGGAAGAAAAATTAATAGAGAATGAAATTAACACACCTATGTTATATTTAATAATAAATTAGATAATTTAGAATGAAAATACTTTATATTAACTTATAATATGTACCTAAAATGAAAAAGCCAAGAAGAAATTTAATGTGAGTAATAATTTTAAATTTTATTCGTTATGTATAATTATATTGTGGAAACCTCATTAAAATATGGACACCCCTTATATTAAAAAATAAAATATTTTAAAAAATGGTGAGGTAGTGACTGTATAATTGATAAATATTAGCAGGATGGCAGCCAGAAATCAAATTAGACAAAAAATTGTATTCTAATTTTTTATTTCAATTGCCGACGTTTCGGACGCCAATTGCATCCTTCCTCAGGACAATTGTAAATTATCCATTGCTTTTTCTTAAATTTCTTTTTTCATCAAGAAATAAAACATTTTCTCTTCAGCATCATCTGATCCTGATTCAGAACTTAAAGTTTAATATTAACAATTGCTTCGTCCGTGTATCAAATATTTTATGATGCGGTTGATCGCGAACTGCAATCAAATCCAAACCCCGGCGCTCGTTCCCTATTTAAAAATGCGCGTCTCAATTTGCGGACCCTCACGCGGCGCTTATAGTACGTCAGTGGCGTAGCGAGAGGGGGGCAAGGGGGGTCATCATGCCCCGGGCGCTACTCACAAAGGGGCGCCAAACAAATTCGCAAAACAAAAAATAATTTTAATGTCCGGGAAAAAATTAAAAAAATTTTCCGCGTGACGGAAAAATTTGGTTCCGCAAAAAAAATAAAATTTTTCCGCAGGAAGGGGGAAAAATTCCGCAAAACTTAGCCCACTTAGGTAAAATGATTTTAACAGCAGGGCAAAAAATTTTCCGCAGGCAAGAAAATTTTTGAGTTCTATATACGCCCCTGTATAATGTTATGGTTTTCGAATGCGGGGGGGGGGGGGGGGGGTGTTGTGCCCCGGGCGCGAGTTAAGCTCACTACGCCACTGATTAAGAATCTACTTTTGTTATTTTTGTATCTCAATTATTTTTCGAGTTATACTCAAAAAACGATACAAAATTTGAGAAGGCTTAATATCATTAAACATAAAAGGTAGAAGACATTTAAGATATCGAATAAATTTTGTATTTAATGCAGATAACGAATCAATAAACACCAATTTTATATCTTTTTTAGTTTTTTTAGCAAATTTACGAAAATTCAAGCAAACATAGATGTGACTCTCGTCTTATTAAATAGAGCAAACTAGTAATTGACATAAATGTGTAAGATTCAGGATTTAGTGCTGATTCTAATGCACTATTCACTATTTATATATGTTGAATAGTTTTTTTATTATTTTGAAAAGAAAAAATTCATCTGTCAAAATTAATTAAAATCGATTTTTTATTATTTTTAGGACATTCCTTGGCCGAAAATGGATTGTTTTAGTTAGAATATTTTATATTTTAATTTATTCAATCGATATCAAGCCCTAAATGTGTTTATTTAATTAAAAAACAATAAATTAAAAAATATTGGCGGGAGTTGACATTCGAAGTCGTGAGTGTCATCAACAAACCCTCATTTTATGTGGGCGTAGCTAAATAGAAAAATTCCTATGGCTTTATAATTAATTCAAGAGACCAGTTTTGCATTTTGCCTCAAATCCGTGAATAAATAAGAGAGATTTAGCGATTTTTTGAAAAGCGATCTCGCGCGAGACGAAAGGCTTAGACAAGAGTTACGCGAGTCTCCCTGGCTGGTCTCTGGGCGCCGATCGAATTGGAAAAAAAATTTGATGCTCTTCCATTAGTTGAAATAATTGTCAAATTGATTGATTTCATCTGTTTATACTCAAATTTTATAAAATTTAATTCTAAAAATGACTATAAAATCTTATAATGTTGTTAAATTAAGGGATCTTAAAATTTTTACTTTCCCTTACCTCTATATACATGTACTTTTTCAGTTTTTTTCGATTTTCTCAAAATTCGCTCAAACTATTTTGATTAAAATTCAAAAATCATTTATTTTTTAGATGCTCTTTAAAATGTATATTTTCATTTTGCCCTCGGAATTGTTTGAAGCACACTTTACTCTTGTACTTCATTGGAAAGTTAGGAGAAATGGTTGCTCTGGTAACAAATTATAAATATTTATTTCCTTCAAATAGTATAAATATAGCCTAAAAAAAATTGTTGATAAAATCACTAGAAAATTTTTAAATTTTTTTTTAAACCCTTTTCCACAGAGCCATGGGGTTATTTATTTATTATATAAATTTTAATATACATTGTATCGATGGCAACCGGGGGCGTTCCACACGCTGATTGCTTGGTCACCAATCCCGAGCTTTGCCGCGCTTGGCATTACTTAACCCTCAACGATTGTGGTGACTGTTGATCTTCTCCGTTGCCAGGCCCCCGCCTTTTTAAAATTTTAATTTTATTAAAATTATGATTTTATTTAAAATTTTTTTTTTTTGTCCCGCAAGACCAAATTTTAAATCTGGCATCCCTGGTTCTGATGATGCATGCGATCGGCACTCGAAACCCCACCTAGATTATAATCATCCAGCCCACAAGAAACAATTCGTTATTTTTTTTTATGTGGGATTCGCAAATAAAAGGAGCCGTTTCTCTCTGTTTGATGATAACGATAAATAAAAAGTCCGGCGTTGCATGCTAATCAGTTGCTGAGGCACCAGCTGGCTAGTATTACTTAAAAGGTTACTGCCTGCACGGACACAGACACCTCGCAGGTGTTAACTTGTTCTTTCCGTCTTCCGGTTAGCGCTCTTAAGGAGTTAAAACAAAAAAAAAACAACGTCTGCTTATTCAAGTAAAAGTACAATCAATAATAAAAAAATAAATAAAATCTTGATATCGACACCAGCCGGTGTCGACATTCAATTACATACACGTAAAATTAGCAGGAACAGGAAGATTAAATAAAAAAAAAAGAATTTTTTTATATTTAAGGTGTAAATTTTAAATAATTTTATTTATATGATTAATTATAAAATAATAATTGTGAGATTTAAATTTAATTTTTTTTTCCCATTTAAAAAACATTAAAACTACTTAACGAATTTTTATGGGCCTTTTATTTAAGGAACCGAATTCAATTCTAAGTGAGCCGGGTATCAATTTTCCTGACAAATTACATAATTAAATTTTTATCTAAGTAACGTTTTGATTATTTTTTTTTCAAATTTTATCCTTTCAGCTACAGGGGTTTGAACGTATTTTTTTTTTATTATTTGCAAAACGATTTAGATTTACAATTCCAATCCAAAATCTTGAATTAAGAATAATATTAATTTTATAATAAATAAAAGATTTAGAATAATATCTAGTTCTGGGAATTGAATTAATTTAATTCAAACTCCTCCCCTCCATCCTTCCCTTTGGACAATTTTTATTTTTTAAACAGCCGTTAGGTGCGAGTGTGTGTGTTAGCGTGCATTCTTGAGTGACGTCAGAGAGACATCCTCACACACACACACTGATATTATTCAATAAAATAAAAGAAAAAAAACTGTTGAGCCTACAGATTTTTTTGTTACCTGGACCAGTGAAATGATTTATTTATAATAGAAAAAAATAAATCTTTTTATTTTGTGTTTATATATTATCTGATTGATCTTAAATTAAAGGAGACACAAATAGACTTTTTATTATATTTCAGGCAATAAAACTCAGAGAAAAAAAATTCTCTATTTTTTTTATTCAATAACTCTTTATTATTATTATTAATTAATAATTAATTATTGTTTTTTTTTTTTTTTTTTCGTTTGGCTTCTTGGCCATTCCGTTTTACATATATATATATATAATAAGCGGTGATATAAAATATATTCATATAACGACAAAACTAAACTACATACCTATCCAAAAAACATAATATAATGCATCTACATATAAGAACAATTATAACTCACATACTCCTACATACGTATAAAACTAAACCTTAATACAAAAAGTATACATATAAGAAACTTAAATCAAGCTAATACATAGATATCAAAAAACATCGTATAGAGCATATACATATAAAGAACATTGTTATAAACTACATACATAAAAACGAAATTATTGTTTTGTTTTGACGTAAAAGAGTCAAAGCCTCTTTGATTGTTAAATTAAATTAACAATCAGATATAAATACAAAAATAAAATATTGTTGAAATTAATCTTCTTCTATCTTGGCCTTATTTCTAAATGGGGTCGGCAAAATTAATTTATAAAGAAATAAGAGACCGAGAAAAAAGCAAGCCGGCCTGACTCTTGATATGGAAAAGGGAATTAAAAAAAAAAGGCTGACATAAGTGAAAGAAAGAATTGCCAGAATTAGCTCGGGTAACTCGTGGTCGCCATCCACGTACTCACTAGAAGTGAGCCTCTTGAGTGTATTGTTGAAATTAATAAATAATACAATATCTCAGCCCTCGGGCCTTGGTGTAGTGGTGAGCTCGCCTTATATAGCGCTGATCTTTCGGTGTGCCCTTTGATTGTGTCAGGGGCATACGATGTCGAAAATACTTTTAAAAAATCTGGTGTGACTGGCGCACAGCACACAACTTTCTCTTACCCTTCGGTAAGAGAAAGTTGTGCACTGTGCTGGTCACACCAGATTTTTTGTGTCGAGATATATTTAGTTTCCCATAGCACCTTAGTTTCAAACTTGCATTTTAAATGTTGATTGCTTGAAATAAACTATGGTTATTTTTCAAAATTTTAATCTCCTATTTGGACATTTTATACACAATATAGAATCGTAAATAAATACAAAATTTCATAAGAATTGGAAAAAAAAATTTTAAATGCGTAAAAAGTTCTAAAGGGGACCCCTTTTGAATCGAAATTAACATACAAATCCCTATAGGAAATTAACATTGGCCAAATGCGAAGATAAGGTAGAAAAATTTAAAACGCATAGAAAGAGAGAAGATAGTTTTGTGAGAGAGAGATATGTTTTCTCCGAAAAAAAAAAATGGGCGTTTAAATAATAATTGATTTTTAATCTAATAAAAAGAAAAGATTTAAATTCGGTTACCATGGCAACCATTTATTTCTCCTGTCTTTCCTATGAAGCACAAGAGTAAAGTGTGGTTCAAACAATTTTGAGGGCAAAACGAGAATATACATTTGAAAGAGCATCTAAAAAATAATTGATTTTTGAATTTTAATCAAAATCGTTAGAGCGAATTTTGAGAAAATCGAAAAAAAACTGAAAAAGTACATCAGTAAAGTACTAGTACTTTTTGGCCGATTTTGATTAAAAGCTTATTTTGTCGGTCCCGGGGGTGTTTAACTTAAATATAAAATTTCAGCCTCCTAGCTCAATTCCTTCATGCTTAAAATTGAACACACACAGACACACACACACACACACACACACACACAGACAGCAGACAGACAGACCATGTCGCGAAAACCACTTTTTTGGATTCAGGGGACCTCAAAACGTGAAGATCCATCAAAATCTCGACATCGAATTTTTGACATGAAACCAATACTTTCTCTCTATATATATATTACATATATACATAGGTAAGAGAAAGTAAAAATTAAAGATACTTACTGGTATCAACACTTTCTTCCGATACTTTACTGGTGCTTTCCGTTCGATACAATACCCAAGTTCAAGTATCGATACTTTTTTTCGATACAAGATCCCGATACCCTGGAAGAGCTGGAGATCTTGGTTTTGATTTTGGTATTCAAATGGCTTAAATGAAATCACAGCCCGGGATTCGACCCCTCGACCCTTGGTATACAAGGCAGGCGCGCTACCAACTACACCAAGCCCGAGGGGTATTTTTTTTTAAACATTCGCACTTTTTTTCTCATTCACACACACATTCACAGTCTTTTCGGCAACTTAGGCCATATAAGACTTTGACGATAACCGTTATTTATGAATTTTTCTATATTAGGGGTCCAGGCAATCTTATTTAAGCCATTTGGTATCCAAATGGCTTAAATAAAATCATCGGACTGCCTGGGGTCCGAACCCGCGATGTTTGGTATACGAGGTTAGCACGCTAACCTCTACGCCAAGCCCCGAGGGCCCGAGGGGTATTTGATTTATATGAATTTTAATCTAAAAAGAAAAAGATTTAAATTCTGTTACTATGGCAACCATTTCTCCTATCTTTTCTATGAAGTACAAGAGTAAAGTCGTCTTCAGAAGATATCAACGGCAAAATGAGAATATACATTTTAAAGAGCATCTAAAAAATATTTTATTTTTGAATTTTAAACAATTTTGGCGGAGCGAATTTTGAGAAAATCGAAAAAAAAAAAACTGAAAAAGTGCATCAGTAAAGTACTAGTAATTTTTGTCCGATTGTGTTCAAAAGTTTATTTTGAGTATCCGGTAGGGTACTTAACTTAAATATAAAATTTCAATCTGGGAGCTCAATTCCTTAATACTAAAAATCGTTACACACACAGACACAAGAGACAAACCAATTTACCGGATCCACTTTTTTGGACTCAGGGGGACTTCAAAAATCTCGGCATCGAATTTTTGACATGATCTCTCTAAATATTTCATATACAGGGTGTCTATAAAAGAACTCCGAGGTTTTGAGGCAAAATATTTTAATAAAGTAAAAAACGTACATACATGTTTTATACATGATTGGAAAGGTTACATTTTCTAGTTTTTTTTTTTTAACAATTTAATAAAGTTCAATGTGAGCCCCGTGAGTGGGCACATGCACCTCTTCCCATGTCCTGGTCAGCATGTCTGGAGCAAGGGCGGATCCAGAGGTGTTTCTCGGGGGGGGGGGGGGTATTCTGGTGTGACTGGTCGCACAGCACACAATTTTTTCTTAATTTCGGTAATTTAAAGGCGAATTCTGTACTTGTTTGCCAGAATATAAATACAAATCTAATTTTTAAGTATTTTACAATAAAAATAAATTTTTTTTTTAAATCTCGGGGGGGGAATTACCCTTTTACCCCCTCCCCCTTGTATCTGCCCTTGGTCTGGGGTGACTGACGCCACGCAATTGACTATTCGTTCCCTGAGATGGCGAACATTACTAATTACGCTTTGCAGCGCTGCCAACTGTTGATAAAAACTAGGAACTGACCGAATATTCGGTTTCGGTTACGGTTTCGGCCAGTTTCGGCCAAAAATCATGGTTTCGGCCGTAGTTTCGGTTTCGGCCAAAAAGTGGCCGAACCTTTCGGCCGGCCGAAACCAGAGTCTGAAAAAATGGGATGAGACTCGCATGCAAAAAAAAAAAAAAAGGTCAAATAATTTGCACTTGAGGGAGAAAAAATTTTAGTCTCCCCTAAGAAAAAGGTAAAATGATTTTCACGGGAGGGGAAAAAAAAATTCAAAAAAAAAAAAAAAGGTAAAATGAAAAAAAAAATTTTTATAGGAAATACAAGTTTCGGTTTCGGTTACGGTTTCGGCCGAAACTAAGGTTGAGGCCGAATATTCGGTTTCGGTTTCGGTTGAAAATCTTGTTTCGGTCGGACCCTAATAAAAACATTCCCAATTAGTATGAGTAAAACTTGTTTCAGAGAAATAAACTAAATTTTGCTAAAATATGCATTTTTAAAACCCCGGAGCTCTTTTATAGACACCCTGTATAGGGTAAGAGAAAAAAGAATCCCGAATGACACCCCGGGGTTGGTGTGGATATCCACCTCGGCAAAAAATTTGGCTTAGTGAGTCCCCTCCAAGGCCAATCTAATCACAGGGTTATTAATACCACCCGGGGAGGCTGGCAATCAATCCCAGAGACTTACTTTTCAGTAAAAAATATTTCCATTGATGAAGTCTTTTTTTTTTTGAGAAAAATACTTAATTCTTAATTAAGAACCATTCATTCATTCATATGAATGTTTTTTTTTTCTCTAATGAGATTGTATTTTGTTGTTGTTGTTGTAAACAAGCCCCTAATAAAAGATATTTATTTATTTCTCCCCCCCCCCCGTTTCAATATTTCTCAAACAATCTTTTGGTTCGTTCGTTTGGATGGCGGCCAATAAGTCGACGACGTTAACACTTGATTGGGTTTTATTTTATCACCCCCCCCCCTCCCCTTTCCTCTCTTTCTGTTACAATTTCTGAATATAAAATTAATTCAAATCCCAAACATATTGACCCTTTTTGCCTGAGTGATGCCAATAAATGGAGCCAGATAATAAATTGCATTATGGTACTCGTTTTATTGATAATATTTTTGCTGAGTCATTCCCCCCCCCCCCGACTAGTCATTTTTTTTTACACTTCCGGTCAGATAGACGTTGATGAGATCAAACACTTTCTTCTTTCAATGAAAAAAGAAAATATGATGAGTGAATAGGGAAAAATGAGCAAGTTAGCAGTGAAAATTTAATTTTTTTGTTTTAATCATTAAACTCTAAAAATATATATGATATTGAATAAATATTCGTAATCTGGACCAATTTTATACGAAATTAATGAATCGTTTGTTAATTAATAACATTAAAAATAAATATTTTTTTTATAAAATGTCTTTTTAATAGGGTCTATTTGTCTTTAATATTAATTAATAATCTCGTGGTTGAGTTGGCTAATTAGTTGAATTTTTTTTAATTTGATAAAAAGGATCCGTGTTCAAATCCAGAAGCATTCTAATTTTTTTTTTTTTTTTTTTCAATTAAAATTTATATTTTCTTTGACGATAGCCTAGGAAGATGCCCTCGGGCTCGGTGTAGTTGGAAGCGTGCCTGCCTGCTATACCGAACGTCGCGGATTGTATTTTCTTAGGTGATATGATGCCCTCGGGCTTGGTGCAGTTGGTAGCGTGTATACCTTGCTCTGCGCCAGTCACACCAGATTTTTTTTATTTAGCCACAGGTATTCGGAGTTAGAGAGAGAAAAAAAAACACTTTGCATTCATTAATCAAACAAAATTGAATTAATAATTAGAAAACATAAAAATAAACTAAATTGAAATTATTATAATCCCAAATCTGATTTTATTATTATTATTATTATTATTATTATTTACAAATTAAATTTAAATTTAACAGAGAAAATTTGTACTCTTAACGAATAATTACGATATCGGAAACGCTTTGATTATTTCGCCTGCTTTTATTTATTATATTCATAATGGTGAAAGACCGAAATTCAAACAATTTGAGAAAAGGCGTTTGAAAGTTTTATAAAGATTTTGAATTAAAAAAAAATTTGGTGGAGATAGCTCCAAGTGTTTTTCCGCTGTTGTCACTCAAACACAAAAACTGGCTTTCTCCCGTTAATAACATCGAAGATTATAGAACAATTTTGTTGAAACTTGCAATTTAGATAGAGTTTATAAACCCTTGAATTAAAAAAAAATTGGTGGTGATGGCACCAAGCGTATGTTCTGCTTTTGACAAGCCCATTCTGAAAGCTTCAATGGCCTGACATTTGAAAGGAATAAATTTCACCGTACGCTAGCGCCATCCCCTATCTTGACGGTGATTTGGGCAACTAATAAATAATTCCCTCCTAATCTGCATTAAGATTTTTATTTTTTATAATAAATATCAGAGCAGGAATAAAGAATAAATAGAACAAAAGAGGAATTATCCATCCGGAGTCGAGTTTATAACACACACAGTACAAACACAAACACAAATAATAAAACGAGCATCGAGACGTTTTGAACTCAAGCATAACTAAAGGCAATACATACACATGCCAAATCAAAACGTCACTTGCATCATCTCGTAAAGATGATAAATAATGATAAAAAAAATTTTAAAACTAAAATTATTTATTTAAATTCATTAAATCAATTCGTAGAGTAATCCCTTTACTTTTTTTTTTTTTTTATAAAAATCTTGAGGTGAATGACCTTTTGATTAAAACTAGGCCAAGTTCAAATTTTATTAGGTAATAAAAAAATAAAATTTAGTCTATTTCATTTTATTTATGGCCTTGTGACGTATTGCTTTAATTAAAAAAAAAAATTATTTTTAAAAATAAAAGAATATTTAGATTTAATATTTTTCTTTTGTGTGCCTGAGTGGATTTAATTTGTTGCTTTTTTTGACCACAAGTTACTCGTCTTTGTTTTTCGAATTTATTTTAGCGACTTTTAAAGTGAGATTATTTTGATTTGAGACTTCTAGAGGTTACACTTCTCTCATTCTCTTGCCCCATCCAATCCGAGATTCAGTACAGCTTGTTATTGCTTAACAATAATAATCTCTATTGCTTTTCTGATGAAGGAAATAGAAAAATCAAAATATACCCTTAAATATTAATTTTATTTAAATAATTTGTATAAACAAAATTGTTTTATTCATCATTCTGAACAACTTATTGTTTAAAAGAAATTTCCCAATTTGAACATTTAACATTAAGAGACGATATTTTCAGGTTGCTTAGTAGATTGATTGCCAGACACAGCCGTCTGGACGCCTTGCTATTTTGGGCGATGACGTCGCTCTGATTGTCGTCTTTTATGATCTCGTTGGCCTTGACAAGTCGCCTGGCGCCCAATCTCCTTTCTCTTTCTCTCTCTTTATAATTGAAGATATGAGTGCAAAAACTAAATAATAACCAAATGTAAAGATTTTTGAAAAAAAACAAACTTTTTTTACATTACATTAAATTTGTAGATTATTTGAATAAAATGTGAAATTATTAATGAATGTGCATTTACCGAACACGTCGCGGGTTAGCATGCTAACCCCTACACCAAGCCCCGAGGGCATTATATTTCTTAAAAAGAGGTTTTTATTTTTTATTTATATGTAGGCAGGCCTATAATTAAATGCAATTTATTCAATTTTGCCTTGTTTATTTATTCTTTGCTTTTTTTTTCCTTTATTATTATTTGCTTCACTGAATCCTTAAGAGGATTTGTTTTTTACTCTCTCTCTCTCTCTATTTGTTTATTTATTTTATTCAAATGATTAAATCCGTAACACTCAATTAACGAAATAGAATTTAACAAAAAAAAAAAAAAGAATAAATTTCTCTCTCTGATTCTTTGCGGTTTGTATGTTACCTGCAATGTATGAAACGGCGGAATTTTATTCCGCTCAGTCCAACAAAGTGAATTTAACGAAAAATTCTCTGTTGTGAACTAAATATCTCAAGAACGAAAAGAGATAGGAGGTTGAAATTTTATATTTAAGTTAGGCATCTCCCTGAGGGGGAAGCTTTTTGAACAAAATCGGTCAAAGAGTACTAAGGGGCCATTCCTTAATTACGTAAGGACAATTTTAGTCATTTTTGACCCCCCTACCCCCATGTAAGTATCATAAGATTTCTCAAACCCCCCTCCCCTTTCTTACGTAAGACTTTATCTCGTTCTTCTAAATCAGTGGTTCCCAACCTTTTTTGTCCCATCGCCCCTTTTTGGAGATTGACTAACACCTATCGCCCCTTTTCATTTTCATTGTATGTCTAATTTTAATATTATAAAGTAAAGTATAAATTAATTAATGCAGTTTTATTATTTTAATCAATTTTTATACTGTATATAAAAACAACCAAAGCAGTTTTATCCGTAGATTTAAAATCAATTTATGTATTTTACAGAACTATGCCTGTTGTACATACACAAATTTACATGGTTCAAATTGAATCAAATTCATAGTTTCTGCTATCTGCATCTGCATTTACGTACAAATTTAAAATTTAAAATTTTTTACAAAAAAATAGCCAACTACTTTATTTCAAGTTAAAAATAAATCAACTTCCTCAGATAACGTTTTCTTTTCAAAGTGAATAAATACAACAGTTGCAGAAAAAAATGGCAAAAATTTATTTTGAAAACTACTCCTGACCCTAGGAGAGATAGGCAAGATTTCAAATATTTTTCTCCACCCAAATCTTTTAAAAATCTAATAACAATTTTATTTTTTTGAAGAAAATTTCAAAAATGGATCTTTTTTATCGGCAAATTTTTATTTAATGAAAACAAAAGTGACGTTTCGATTCTAGATTGGAATTGGATTCTTCAGAATATTTTATTTTTATGAGAATTTTTTTGTCCTCTTCTATCCTGTCTATCTTCTAAATGGGATATTTTTCTCTTTGATTTTTGTTTTTTTTTTTTTTTTTTTTTAATTTTTGTAAACCCTAATAATTTTTCTCCTATGATTACTCATCGCCCCCCAATCGCCCCCCACTTATTTATCGCCCCCCTGAAAAACCAAATCGCCCACTTGGGGCCCCCAGGTTGGGAACCACTGTTCTAAATAATAAAATGTTAGGAAAGGATCAGTTCCACTAAAACAATAAGCAATAATAATTATTAAAATAGAAATTTAAATTACATTGTACACTATAAAAAAAAGGAAACTATTGGGAATCCAAAATGAAATTAGATTCTTTGTATTGAATTTTGATTCAAAAAGTATTACGTAAGAATAAGTTTTACGACCCTCCCTCCTACATAAGGACATGTAGAGATTTTCTTAACCCCCCCCTCCCCCTCAAGGCCCTTACGTAATTAATGAATGGCCCTTAATACTTTAAATGTACATTTTCAGTTTTTTTTTTTTTCGATTTTCTCAAAATTTGCTCGAACGATTTTGATTAAAATTCATTCATCAATTGTATAGGGGGAACTAGGAAGACTTGACTCATTTTTTTTAGTGATGAGAAGTGGCTGTAGACTTTGAATTGGGTATAGGAGACTTTGCAGCCAAGGAAATTAAATAAAAAACTTATTTAATTATTAATCGTCGACGTTTCGGTCGCAAGTCACGACCTTCCTCAGGACGATGCATTCTAACAATTAATCGTCCTGAGGAAGGTCGTGACTTGCGACCGAAACGTCGACGATTAATTAATTAAATAAGTTTTTTATTTAATTTCCTTGGCTGCAAAGTCTCCTATAACCAACTCATTTTTTTATCTTTTGTATTTTTTTTTTCTGAAAAGCAAATAGTTTAAAATGTATATTAAAGGTAAAATGTGAATCTTTTTATAAATTATGCAGGGAAATCAAGTCAAAATATTTCTTGGATATAGGTAGTTGCAAAAAACAGATTTCAAAAATTTTGCAAAAGGGTCAAGTATCTCTATACTAGAGAGACTTACTCAAATAAGCAGGTTATCATAACTGAATAATAAATATTTGAAGGTTTTATCATTTCTCCTTCATATCTTTCTTAAAGTAGACTGAAAAATCACAAAGCATTAATAACACTGATGAAGGCTGGAATATCGGCCGAAACGTCGATAAAATAAAGCTAAAGATAAAATATCGACGGTCTCAGTAGAAAAGTGTCTAACTCCACTTTTTTTTCGAAAATCATTTTTTACTTTCTCTTACCTATGTATATATGTAATATATATATAGAGAGAAAGTATTAGATTCATGTCAAAAATTCGATGACGAGATTTTGATGGATCTTCACGTTTTTGAGGTCCCCTGAGTCCAAAAAGTGGTTTTCGCGACATGGTCTGTCTGTGGGTGGGTGGGTGGGTGTGTGTGGGTGTGTGTGTGTGTGTGTTCAATTTTAAGCATGAAGGAATTGAGCTATGAGGCTGAAATTTTATATTTAAGTTAAACACCCCCCGGGACCGGAAAAATAAGCTTTTAATCAAAATCGGCCAAAGAGTACTAGTACTTTACTGATGTACTTTTTCAGTTTTTTTTCGATTTTCTCAAAATTTGCTCCAACGATTTTTTTTTAAATTCAAAAATCAATTAATTTTTAGATGCTCTTTAAAATGTATATTCTCATTTTGCAATTGAAACCACTTTACTCTTGTACTCCATAGAAAAGATAGGAGAAATGGTTGCCATGGTAACAAAATATAAATATTTTCCCATACTTATAAATTTTACATCTGAATTCATATGTTCCGTACTGTCGGAAACTAAATATATGTCGACACAAAAAATCTGGTGTCAAAAACAAACCAAAAATAATATAATTAAAAATTTATAATAAAAATAATGGGTGGTAAAAAAGATTGGGATGTGTGGGGGGGGGGGGGGGAGGGAGGAGAGGGAGATGTATTTAAAAAAAAACATGACAAGCACAGAACACAACTTTCGATTACCGAAGGTAAGAGAAAATTGTGTGCTGTGCGCCAGTCACACCAGATTTTTTTTGTATTTTCTGTTGAAAAATATCATTCTTCTTATGCCCTGAACTGGATAAAAGCGTAATTCAAATTTTTCGAAAAGTTACCGCCTAACATGCACAGCTCGCTGTGCTACCAATCACACCACATTTTTTTAACTAAAAATATATAAACCGTTTGTTTTTATTAAAAAAAAAAAAAAAAAAGAAACAAACGAACCGACATGAATAATAAATATATCGGATGAAACGAAATAATTTTCAAGATGAACCCCAATTCCAGCCCCCCCCCCCCACCCAATCTGTGAATGGATGCCAAAGGAAGCACACACAAACACTTTGTATTTTTTGGTTCAATTCCAAAATCTTCTTTCCACCCTCTAACGAAAATCAGACCAATAAATTAAAACCTTACCTTATTTCTTTCTTTTTTTTTACAGAGAAACAGAGAGAGACAACAAACAACTTGGCAAACATGGTGAACATATACAACACAACAAATATCGTAAGTGGCATTCATATTTTCATTTTATTTTAGAAGAAAAACAACAACAACAACAACAACAAAGTTTGTTTTTTTGCCTTATATGAGTCATTGTTATTGCTGTTGGCAATTTATCCCCTCCATTATCTTAAAACTTTTATTAAAATTTTGCAAAGGGTTACTTAAAAAATAAGTTTTCTCTATTCTTTGCTCGGGTTCGATTCCCGGGCACGGCAAGACGATTTTTTTTTTTCAATTGAGGTTCACCCAGCCCGAAACTAAGAGGGGGGCGTTATTTTTTAGCTTTAGGCAGTGGCGCACAGTGGTCCCATTCGCTTCAAAAATGGTCATAGGCCTGTATATTTTTTATTAATGGCTACTTTTGGATGAAATTTTTATTTAACGTTTTAAGTATGCTCTTTAAGAATATGTTGTTAGATTTAATAAATCTATTTAAGGAAAAGCGTAAAAAAATAAAGACTAGATTTGAAGCGAATTTTTTCTCCTTTCTTAATCAATATCTCTTTAAATACACGGAATATTTTAATAAAAATTTGCACACATGTTTTTTTTAATGTTCTTTAACAAACAAAAAAAAAAAAATTTTCAAGCGGAATTTTTCTCTTACCTATGTATATATGTAATATATATATAGAGAGAAAGTATTAGTTCATGTCAAAAATTCGATGTCGAGATTTTGATGGATCTTCACGTTTTTGAGGTCCCCTGAATCCAAAAAAGTGGTTTTCGCGACATGGTCTGTCTGTGTGGTGTGGGTGGGTGGGTGGGTGTGTGTGTGTGTGTGTGTGTGTTCAATTTTAAGCATGAAGGAATTGAGCTATGAGGTTGAAATTTTATATTTAAGTTAAACACCCCCGGGACCGGAAAAATAAGCTTTTAATCAAAATCGGCCAAAGAGTACTAGTACTTTACTGATGTACTTTTTCAGTTTTTTCGATTTTCTCAAAATTTGCTCCAACGATTTTTTTTAAAATTCAAAAATCAATTATTTTTTAGATGCTCTTTCAAATGTATATTCTCATTTTGCGATTGAAATCTTCTGAAGACCACTTTACTCTTGTATTTCATAGGGAAGATAGGAGAAATGGTTGCCATGGTAACAAAATATAAATATTTTCCCATACTTATAAATTTTACATCTGAATTCAAATGTTCCATACTGTCGGGAACTAAATATATGTCGACACAAAAAATCTGGTGTGACAAGCACAGAACACAACTTTCGATTACCGAAGGTAAGAGAAAGTTGTGGCTGGCGCCAGTCACACCAGATTTTCTTTATTAATCAATAATTTTTTTAATACATGGTATTTTTAAATAAAAATTTGCGCACATGTTTTTTGAATATTCTTTAACTTTTCCTGTCATAAACCTATGTTCTTTGGCTTGTTTTTCCCAGTCTTTTTGTAGCATAAGAAATGATAATAATAAAAAATAATTTCCTTTCTTTATTAACAATTTTTTTTTTTTTTTTAATTGTTTTTCATTTTGCTTATCGATATTATTTCCTCCCCCTGTTTTTTTAAATATGCAAAAATATTTTTTTAAGCAAAAATTTATAAATTTATAAACAATGAAGAGTGGGATTTCCTGAGCGAAGTCAGGTAAATGAAAAACACCTGTCTGCTGAAATATACCTATAATCAAAGGGCAAATTACTTAAAAGTTATTTAAAAGGATATCTTTTAATCATATTTGCTTTTATTTTGATAAAATAGAATTAACTTGTGGTATAAATGAAGAGAAAAGCGCGCGCTCCAACTTTAACGGCCTATAACTCCCAAATAGGCAAAAAGTGGCAAGAGATGACTAATGGACCATTTTCCTTAGCTCTTTAGCTATCTTCTGGTATATTCCAATTTTTAAAGTAATTTAAAACCATCAATGAAAAAAGAGTGATTTAAAAAATTTTTGGAGGATTTTTTATTTTTTACAAAAGGGCCTTAAAAACAATATAATTTAATAAGGAAAGTAAAAACAAAAAAATATTTTTGAAACTAGAGAAATCGCTGAATAATTTGGATAAAAAAATTATTTGATTTGGACAATTATTTCTAAAATAATAAAAAACGGTAAAATAATAATAATTTTTTATAGAAATACAAGTTTCGGTTTCAGCCCGAAACTAAGATTGAAAACCGAATATTCGGTTTTTCACTTGAAAATCTTATTTCGGTCGGACCCCTAATTTTCATACGCTTTGCTAGCGTGCCTACCTTCTATACCGAACGTCGCGGGTTCGGACTCCAGGCCAGTCCGATGATTTTAAAAAATAAAAATGCCTGGACCCCCAGTATATATTATATTAAATAATACGGTTATCGTCAAAGTCTTTCTTATATGGCCTGAGTTGCCGAAAAGACTATGTGAATGTGTGTGTTAAAAAAAAAAAAAAAAATTATAACACGCCTTGCATAGGTTAAATATTATAAAGAAACTGTATTTTATTTTTTGTCGCAAGGGGCCGTAGCTATTTCGTTGCAGCAAGGCGTTAGGCTCTTGACCATGCTCAATCGTCAATAAAAAAATATCCCTTAATAAAAAACTTAAAATAGTCTTTAATCCTAGTAAAGTTTTAAGAAGTCCCGTTGGAATTTCGAAATGAAATTTTGCACTCCAGTCCAGGAAAAGTTCTCAAATTTTCAGAGAGGCGCTCAAAAATACTGAAATTTTCCCATTGGGTTCTATCTTGACTTATTTCTTTAATAGGAGAATTAAATTCAAGTAGCTACACAAGATTTTAATTCTCCTATTAAACATAATGTTTCAACAAGAGCCAACGGTTACCAATTTAAATTAATTGACTTATTTTATTCACTGACAGTGCACTCCAAATTAAATCACCATTCTTCGTTTGGCATCATTACCTTTACCACATGTCTTCTAGCGAGATTAATCACAGTTTTTGTTTTTTTTGACACCGCATGGTGAGTTCTCTTATACCATTATTATATATTAAAAAAAAAACAAAAACAAAACAAAAATAAATATCCTTAAAAAACATATATAGTCAATGATATATACTTCTTATTTATTAACCATAAGGTCCTGAAGAAGAGTCGTTTTGGCTCCGAAACTTCGACCGAATTAATATAAATAAATTGCCTGATCATCAGCTCCGGATTTTATTTATTCATCCTTCTCAATTATTTAATTCAATTAATTAATAATTGTAATAATTAATTCCCTCAAATGTAAAATAATAAAAATTCTTATATAATTAAATTTTCTTTTTC
>JAKCPI010017956.1:0-15581 GCA_023213315.1 Euborellia annulipes | reverse complement strand
AGCAAGACTTTTACCTAAATGTTAAAGCCCTCCCCCCTTTCAATACACTCTATATATATTGATAGATGGATTACTTTCAAATACATCTCGTCTTTATAGCTTCCCGATTTGATTTCAGTTGATTTCTCTCTATAGAAAGACAATATTTAAGAAGAGAGAGAGCAGATGCAGCGAGACATACGCTAACGGGATTAGCCCTCTGCTTGGGATACACGGATTGTGTTTCAAAAAAATGAGCCCTCAACCTCCTGATGAAATCAATCACATAAGAGGAAAAAAAAGAGAAAGGAAAGAGAACTTTTTCATTTTGGCAAGGATTCGAGCTATCATAATAGTGTGGCCAAAATTCCCATTATAATTAAATAATTCTGTTCTTTGTGTGACGGAATTTGTAAAAAAATAAATTCACCCACTTAGGACTGTCCTGTAGATATACCGGTAAATGAGGGCTTTTCAATTCAGCAAAAAAAAAAAAAAATTACGCTGCCCGTGGCACTTTGTTTTCTTCTTAAAAAAGACTATTCTAACCTATCTTAATGATACTGTAATTTATTAAACATTTAATATGAAATATCTTATACATTTCTAAGTAAATTAAATCCATATCATTTTAATAAATAATTTAAATAAAACAGAAAAATAAATCATATTCAATTTTAGGGCCAAATCAACATAATCTTGATATGTTTATTTGGAGAATAATCAAAAATTTTGTTTTTATAAGAATTTCCATTAAAATAGACAGAGAAAATCTGAAATGGAAAGATTATGTATTTTAAAATTTTAAAAATTTGACATTAAAAAAATTTCGACATTTTTGTCTTTGTTTAATTTAAATTGTATTAATTTGATTAAAATGATATGGATCTGTGTTAAATTTACTTAGAAATGCATAAGATACTTCATATTAAATCTTGAATAAATTACAGATACTCATTAAGATAGATTAAAACAGGTCATTTTAAGCAGACACAAAAGAATGTTACACTATTCTTGATGTGCAGTGTAGTTAATAAATTCTTTTTGTAGATATAACTCCAATGACTTGCCAAGTCCGAAAAAAGGGAGTTCATTCTTTATCTAATACATAGATTGGAAAAAATATTTAACTATAGCTCAGGCCAACAGTGATTGTGAGCTATTCCTGTGTAGATTATTTTGTTTAGTTAAAAATTATTAAGTTTTAACCAATGAATGATTTTTGGAAACAACTTTAGAATATCGTAAATACAGTAGAGTCTCGTTAATCCGAACTAATTGGGACCGAGGGTCGTTCGGTTTATCGGGAAGTTCGGATTAACGGGAATTGTAAGCTTGAATTAGTTGATTTTGATAATAAAGTCGTATTTATAACGTTGTAAACCGTGAAACTTGTCGGTGATATTAAACTCTAAATAAATATTTCATAATAATAATAATATTTTAATGTCTAATTTTGATTTATATTCCTCTTAAAAAAATCGTACGCAAAAAGAGTTCGGATTAACCGGAAGTTCGGATTAGCGAGGTTCGGATTACCGGGACTCTACTGTATATGTTTTTTGCATTCAGAGATGGTGAAAATCCTGTTAGGGGTGTCCAAAGTTAAAAAAATTCTGGTGTGACTGGCGCACAGCACACAACTTTCTCTTACCTTCGGTAATCGAAAGTTGTGTACTGTGCTTGCCACACCAGATTTTTTGTGTCGACATGTATTTAGTTTCCGACAGTAGGGTACAATTGAATTCAAGATCCCCCCGTAAAATTTATAAGTATGGGAAAATATTTATATTTTGATACCATGGCAACCATTTCTCCTATCTTTTCTATGGAGTGCAGGAGTAAAGTGGTCTTCAGAAGATTTCAATCACAAAATGAGAATATACATTTTAAAGAGCAACTAAAAAATAGTTGATATATGAATTTTAAAAAAATCGTTGGAGCAAATTTTGAGAAAATCGAAAAAAACTGAAAAAGTGAATCAGTAAAGTACTAGTACTTTTTGGTCGATTTTGTTCAAAAAGCTTCCTGTCACGTCCCATGGGGGTGCCTAACTTAAATATAAAATTTCAACCTCCTAGCTCTTTTCGTTCTTGAGATATTTTTGTTCACAGACACACACACACACACACACACACACACACAAAAAAAACAAAGACAGACAGATAGACATGTCGCGAAAACCACTTTTTTGGATTCAGGGGACCCTCAAAACGGAAGATCCATCAAAATCTCGACATCGAATTTTTGACATGAATCCAATACTTTCTCTCTATATATATATTACATATATACATAGGTAAGAGAAAGTAAAAACTGAAAAAATTCAATTTATTCTTTATCTTATCTCTATATCGGTATATATGTTAATAATATATAGAGAGAGAAAGTATTGGATTCATGTCAAAAATTCGATGTCGAGATTTTGATGGATATACACGTTTTTAGGTCCCCTGATTCAAAAAAAGTGGTTTTCGCGACATAGTTTGTGGGGGGGGTGTGTATGTCCATGTGTCTGTCTGTGTGTATCCAATTTAAAGCATGAAGAAATTGTAGCTTGAAATTTTATATTTAGGTTTAAGGACGTGAAAATAAGCTGTTAAACAAAATCGGTCAAAGAGTACTAATACTTTATAAAAATTCGATGTCGAGATTTTGATGGATCTTCCACGTTTAGAGGTCCCCTGAATCCAAAAAGTGGTTTTTCGCGACATGGTCTGTCGGTGTGTGTGTGTGTGTGTGTGTGTTCAATTTTAAGCATGAAGGTTGAGCTACGAGTTGAAATTCTATATTTAAGTTAAACACTCCCCGGGACCGGAAAATAAGCTTTTAATCAAAATCGGCCAAAGAGTACTAGTACTTTACTGAAGTACTTTTTCAGTTTTCGATTTTCTCAAAATTCGCTCCAACGATTTTGATTAAAATTCAAAAATCAATTATTTTTTAGATGCTCTTTAAAATGTATATTCTCATTTTACCAGTGAAATCTTCTGAAGACCACTTTATTCTTGTACTCCATAGAAAAGATAGGAGAAATGGTTGCCATGGTAACAAAATATACCGGTAAATATTTTCCCATTCTTATAAATTTTATATCGGCGGAAACTAAATAGGTCTATACATCGACACGAAAAATCTGGTGTGGCAAGCACAGAACACAACTTTCGATTACCGAAGGTAAGAGAAAGTTGTGTGCTGTGCGGCCAGTCACACCAGATTTTTTATTATTTCCAAGACTAGCATTTGTGGTCCAGAACGCAATGATGATACACGAGAAGAAAAGGAGTATAAGAAGAGGACGGGGGGGGGGGGGGAGTGTCTCTTTCTCTTTTCCCCCATCGATGGCGTTTCCATCCCCCTACGTCAGGAAATTAACTTTGTCGCCACTTTATCTGCCAGAATTGAAACAGACAACTCTCTCTCTCTCAGTGGGATTTTTTTTTTCGCTTCTGATCGTCGTCTAAGATATTTCAATCTAAATAAGAATGAAAGAAAGAATATTTCTTTCTTTCTTTCTTTCTCTCGACACCTCTCAACTAGAATCTGGGTTAGAGAGAGTGAATTTATTTATATAAGAAAAAAAAAAATAATAATATTCGTCTCTCTCTCTCTCTCTCTCTCCTTGTATTGTGATTAATTCTTGAGTTGGAAATGTTTGATTTGATTTTTTTTTTTTTCTTCTCTCTCGCTCTTTTTTTTTCAAAGAATTTATTGAATGACAAAAAAGAAGAAGAAGAAGGATCAGCGCAAAGTGTTTTGTATTTAAGAAAGAGGAAAAATAATCAAATTGAGAAGAAGAAGAAGAGGAAGTAAGCAAATCCATACTTTGTAGAAGGGATAAAGAAATTTTAATACCTATAAATATTTCCATATCAGAAATTATAACTTGAGAACGCGGGTATAAAAAAAAAAAATCGTCACCGGTTAGAGCAGGGATATTCAATCTGGGCCGTTTACATTTTTTGCCCGGCTGCAAACAAAGAAAAATCAGGTGTGACTAGTCGCACAGCACACAACTTTCTCTCATCTTCGGTAATCGAAAGTTGTGCTCTGTGCTTTCATACCAGATTTTTTGTGTCGACATACATTTAGTTTCCGACGATATAATAGAATTCCCTATGCGGGAAGTGGTTTAGTTGGAGAAAAGAGAAAAAAAAAAAATTTTATCAAGGGAAATTGGTGAAATTTATTTTAAAAGAGCAATACATCCATATATTTTGGAGACAAGACAACACTCTTCCCTAAAAATCTAACAACACAATTTATAACATAACAACGAAGGAGATAAAATTAATCAAAAAACAATTATTAATCATTTGAATAAGATTAAGAATAAATAGTTGGCTCCAAATATAATGATTAAAAAGGGGGGAATGGGGGGGAAGAAGGAAGAAACCAACGAAGGAGGAGGGGGGGGGGGTCTCAAAAATATAGGGATATAGATATTTACTAACCAAAAAAAAAAAAATTTGTGAAAAAAAAGGGTTTTTCTTTTCCTTTAAAAAAAAAGGAATTCAAGATGTAAAATTTATTAGTATGGAAAAATATTTATATTTTGTTACCATGGCAACCATTTCTGCTGTTTCCTATGAAATTTAAGAGTAAAGTGCGCCCACGGGGCTTGGAGTAGTTGGTAGCGTGTCTACCTTCTATACCGAACGTCGCGGGTTCGGACCCCAGGCAGTCCGATGATTTTATTTAAGCCATTTGGATACCAAATGGCTTAAATAAAAATGCCTGGACCCCCAATAGATACCAATTAACGGTTATCGTCAAAGTCTTAAATGGCCTAAGTTGCCATTGGAGTAAATTTTGAGAAAATAGAAATAAACTGAAAAAGTACATCAGTAAAGTACAGTAGGCCTACTAGTACTCTTTGGCCTGGGGTCCGAACCCGCGACTTTTGGTATTAAGGTTAGCACGCTAACCCCTACACCAAGCCCTGAGGGCCCCCAATTATATATATATATATATATATATATATATAGATTGTTTTATTGTATTTTCTTGATTCAATGATTCAACATATTAATATTATTGTAATTATATGTATATAACTTGAAAAAATTTTTATGTTCACTACATATGATTGTCAGCCTGCATGCTCTGATGATGGTCTTAACCAAGACCGCAACGTCTGCATAGAAGCCTTAAAATTGAACACAGACACACACACAAAGAAACATTCAGACACACAGACAGACCATGTCGCGAAAACCACTTTTTTGGATTCAGGGGACCTCAAAACGTGAAGATCCATCAAAATCTCGACATCGAATTTTTAACATGAATCCAATACTTTCTCTCTATATATATAAATTATATATATACATAGGTAAGAGAAAGTATAAAACATGAGGTCATTTAGTGATTTATTGAATATAGTGCATATGTCGTAGACAGATCGTGAAATTAGACAGTTCATGAACTGTCTAGACATTTCATGAACGGCAGCCAGATCATGTAATGGTCAAATAGTTACATGATCTGGCTAAAAATTTTAGACAGTTCATGAAATGCAATTGGGCCTTAGACAGATCGTGTAATGCTCGAGAATTACATGAAATGTCTAAATTTTTTAGGCAGTTCATGAACTGCCTAGCAGCTGTTTTGCCAATCGTGCAATATCTGGGAACATTGAATTACTGAAAAGGAGACAACTGAAAAAGATAAAATATTAATTAAAGTAGCTACTTTTAGCTTAAAATATAAAATCTTTCGTCCTTTAATTCATTTTTTAATGTATTATTTAATTAAATTTTTATTTATTAGCGCAGAGTAAACTTGAGAGACATCGGCTGTTACACAAAAGGTTACCTTTTTTGCACGAACATCTTTTAGTAATACATTGCACGTCAGAAGCTCTGCACGAGCATTGAAAAAAGCCTTGCCCTTCACTGCAATGTTTAACAGCTTCACTCAGAGAAAGGAGTTTGTTTAAGTCTATTTCATCACGCATAAAGAACTAAGAGCTAGCTGGAACAAGATTTTCGGGCCGGAACCGCCCTTTTACGATTCCATTTCGGACCCCACCTGATTTGCCACAATTGATGAAGATCTACTATTATCCTGTTAACAAACTCCCGGCCGTTGTCACTTTGTAATCTTCGGAGCACCGAACAAGAGGAAGATAGATAATAACTCAGATGCTATTTCTTGAGTTCGTAGAGAAATTGAAGGACGTAGAATTACAAATTTAGTCGAATGATCTTGATAATTTAATATCCACTTATTTGCTTTACAAACAGTACACGATCTGCAAAACAGCTGTTAGGCAGTTCATTCCAAAATTTAGACATTTCATGTAATTCTCGAGCATTACACGATCTGTCTAAGGCCCATTTCATGAACTGTCTAAAATTTTTAGCCAGATCATGTAACTGTTTGACCATTACACGATCTGGCTGCAGTTCATGAACTGTCTAATGTCTACGACATACATATTCAGAATGTTGATGGCAAGAGGCGGGGGCGTTCCACACGCTGATCCAGTTTGCTTCACAGCAACTAATCCTAGTGGCTCCTGTTGCCAGGCACCCTTAAATTATATTTGTCAGTTAAGAAATTAACTTTTTCCTCATTGGTTAACAATCAAATGATGTGGTTTAAATGGCCTCCGATACCGAAAAAGACATTAAATTAAAAAATAGATTCAGCAGTCGAAATGTACTTATTTTCATTATTTACAGGAATCTTGTTCTTTCTATCTCCGAGTTTATTTTTCTTTTTTTTTTTTTTTTCTTGAGAGAAATGTATAAACCACGAGACAAATCTTAGAGATTTGCAGAGATGTATTTGAGGGATAAGAGAGTAAAGATTTGGTGTCGTTTGTCATAGTAACCCACTTAGAACAGCATTATTTTTTTTTTATTTAATTCTCTCTCTCCCTTAAAAAAATATATATATATTCCCTTAACATACAACAAGCGAACATGTCATTCAGTGTGTCAAATAAAAAGAGAAAAAAAAAAGGTGTTGTATGATTCCGAAAAAAGGGGGGGGGGGGGATGTAAGAAGGGCAAGACGACGACGAAGGAGGAGGAGGAGGAGGAGGCGAATTTAATAAGAGACTTGTCAAAATGTTTATCTTTGGATGGAAACAATGAGTGACGGGCCGGTATCTTAAAACATTTTAAAAGTCTGTCTTAAAGAGGAAATTAAGAAAGTCTTCTCTCTTTTGGTATCAGCACCTGCCAAAGCTCTTTTGTGACGCACAGGCATTAGAAAAAAAAAAATAATAAATAAATAAATAATCAACTAAACAAGAGAGAAAAAAAAGAAAGATAATAAAAATGACGTCACATTAAAGTCGAAATGTAAAATATATTTTAATTAATTCACATTTTTTTTTTTTTTTTTTTTGAGATTTTGATTCAAAAAATTGTTCCACCATGTCGTGCCAAGCCGTCGGCCGCAATCGCTATCTAAATGGCATTGGAGAGGCCTTTTCAATTTCCACTAGGCTGTGTCGTGTCGCTGCCGCCCTCCAATGTTATTAATATTTAAATAGTATTTAAATATTAATAACATCGATTACTCAAACGGACTTACCTATAGTAAGTCCGTTTGAGTAATTACGGCCGACGGCAGCGGCGCGACCTAGTGGGAATCGGCCTTAAAAAAAAATCTGGTCTTGGTTTGAACTCGAGTTGCCATGTATTGAATGAAAGATATCTTAATTTATGTTTTAACAGATATTTATTTAGCCCTCGGGGCTTGGTGTAGATGTTAAACATGCTAACCAAAAGTCGCGGGTTCGAACCCCAGGCAGTCCGATGATTTTATTTAAGCCATTTGGATACCAAATGGCTTAAATAAGAATGCCTGCACCCCGATATAGATAAATTCATAAATAACGGTTATCGTCAAAGCAGTGGAGGATCCAGAGGTGTTTATCGAGGAGGGGGGTAAACTGGTGTGACTGGTCACATAGCACACATTTTTTTTCTTAATTTCCGTAATTTAAATGCGCATTCTGTACTTGTTTGCCAGAATATAAATACAAATCAAATTTTTAAGTATTAATTTTTAAAATTTTACATTAAAAATATATTTTTTTTTTCGAAAAAAGTTTGTTTTTTGGGGGGGTAATTACTCCCTTTACCACTCCTTGTATCCGCCCTTGCGTCAAAGTCTTAAACGGCCTAAGTTGCCGAAAAGACTGAGTGAATGTGTGTGTGTGAATGTGAGAGTGAATGAGTAAAAAACTGTGTTTAAAAAAAAAAAAAAAAAAAAAAAAAGATATTTATTTAAAAAAGTTTAAACTTTTGTTTAAAGGAAAAAGTTGAAATTAAATCTCACTATTATTATTCAATAATTAACTATATATAATAAATTTTAAGTTTCTCAATGATATTGGATAAACAAATAAATTTATCAGCTCTCTCAATTTTAAAGAAAAAATCTGGGTGACGTGCTACTAGCACACAACCTTCTCTTACCTTCGGTAATCGAAAGTTGTGTTACTGTGCTTGTCTCACCCAGATTTTTGTGTCGACATGTATTTAGTTTCCGACAGTACGGTACATTCGATTTTCAAGATGTAAATTTATAAGTATGGCAAAATATTTATATTTTGTTACCATGGCAACCATAGGGATTCCTATCTTTTCTATGGAGTACAAGAGTAAAGTGGTCTTCAGAAGATTTCAATCACAAAAATGAGAATATACATTTTATTGAGAATTTAAAAAATAATTGATTTTTGAATTTTAAAAAAAATCGTTGGAGCAAATTTAGAGAAAATCGAAAAAACTGAAAAAGTGCATCAGTAAAGTACTAGTACTCTTTGGCCGATTTTGTTCAAAAGCTTCGTGTCACGTCCCATGGGGGGTGCCTAACTTAAATATAAAATTTCAACCTCCTAGCTCTTTTCGTTCTTGAGATATTTTTTGTTCACAGACACACAGCACACACACACAGACAGACAGACCATGTCGCGAAAACCCACTTTTTTGGATTCAGGGGACCTCAAACGTGAAGATCCATCAAAATCTCAACATCGAATTTTTGACATGAAACCAATACTTTCTCTCTATATATATTAACATATATATAGAGGTAAGAGAAAGAAAGAAAATTAGTGTTTTTAGTAGATTTTACGGTCGTTTTATATTTTAAGTATTATTTTATTTCCCCGTCAATCGTTTGGAACAATTTTTAAGAATAAAAGCGATGCCCGGTGGGAGCCGGACGCAAACCCGGCCAACCAGGCCCCCCACCACAAAAAGACCAAAAGATGCTAGCGCGTCTCCAAAGGGAAAAACTCCAGAGCCAATTGCCTCCAGCTCTCCGCAGAGATCAGAAGGTAAGCGCCGACGCAAAGACAAACAAGTGCCACTGGATTCAAATATTTCCTTTATCTCATGTCAAAAAGATTCGAGCATCGATAGCTCTATGGCTTTCGATACCTCAAATGATTTGATAAAAACTCACTCCCAACAGGGGCAAAACAATATAACAAAACCTCCTCCAATTGTCATTATAGACCTAAAGGAAAGTGCCACAAATTTTTTTAAAAAAATAAGAAGCATAACAAATGATCAGATAGAAATAAAATGTTCTCAAAATAAATATTCTGAAAAAACTTATCTAAGGGCTCAAAACAACGATGATCATAAAAAAATTTTAACCTTTCTAAAAAGTAAAAAATTGCAATATTATTCATACGGGCTTAGGGAAGACATTCCTAAAAAGATAGTCCTCAAGGGCCTCCATAGCTCCGTTTCCGCAAATGAAGTGGGCGAAGAGCTAACACTACGTGGCTTTAAGCCCGTAGAGGTAGTTCAGCTAAATAAGAAAGGCACATCAATAAAGATTCCCATTTATATAGTAAAATACCCCCCAAACATGGACCTGAAACCCATCTTTCAAATCAAACAGCTTCTCTTCACAAAAATTACTTGGGAGAAATACAACAATCAGGGCAAAATATTGCAGTGTTTCAAATGTCAGGCTCTGGGCCACTTAAGTATAAACTGCGAGCTAATACTCAAGTGCAGGAGGTGTTCAGGGCCGCATTTAAGTGAAACCTGTAATGCTACCGTCTTTAAATGTGCAAATTGCGGCGATGCACATCAAGCCAGCTCGCCTGAATGCATCGCTAAAATAAATTATCTAAAAAAAGTATCAGAAAAAAGCCCTTTAAAACAAAATATACATCTCACTCAAATCCCATCAATGAATACTGAAAGTTTTCCGATACTACCCGAAAATAAACGTTCTATAAATATACAAAATAATATAAACAAAAGTTCCACCTCTTCTCAAATCAAGACTTCCCAATGTACCCCATCTTGGCCCACTCAGAAATCACAAAATAAAAACACCGAAAATGACACTCCGAATTTTAACACCATGTTCAAGCAAATGTTCATTGAACTACTCTCAATAGTCTTTCAACTGGTTGAAGCTAAAAGTACCCAAGAACGACAATCCATTCTCCTGGAGGAAGGGGAACGCATAATGACAAAATGGCCCACAAACTAAAACTAAATTTAGCATACTGGAATGCCAACGGTATTCAACGTAAAATAGCCGAACTCATTAACTTTCTCAGACTAAGAAATGCTCACGTATGCGCAATATCAGAAACACTTCTCAACTCAAACATGTCTATATACTTACCAGGATACAAGATATTCAGATCAGACAGCGGACGCGGCGTACTTCTAGCTATAAAAGAAGAACTAAATCCCACACAAATTAACTTACCGACTCTCCACCATTTAGAAGCAGTAGCAGCCAGCATTTCCTCCCCAACAGGGCGAATTACACTGGCAAGCGTATACAACTCTCCAGCTAGGCAAAATCCACTAAACCGAAATTCGCTAAAATCTCTTTTAGATACAAGCTCTAAAATTATCATCATGGGGGACCTCAATAGCAAGCACACCGATTGGGGATGCTGCAGTATAAACAACAACGGCCGTGTTCTTCGATCCTTATGTCTACGAGAAAACATAAAAATCTACTATCCCAACGAACCGACTCGCTATCCTCCCAACGGCAGGGCAAACCCTAGCACTCTAGACCTAGCTCTAATCAAAGGAATCAACACTCACAATGCAGATCCAGTCAGTTGGCATGAATTAAGCTCAGACCATAATCCAGTAGTCCTGAAATTAAAACATTCAATATACTATAGCTATAAAAAAATTTTCGATCTTAATAAAGCAAACTGGACCTCCTACAAAGCATACATAAACGAAAACTTAATACTACCTAACATCACAACAAATCAAGAAATAGATATCGCCGTTGAACATCTAACAACAACCATACAAGATGCCGTAAATATCAGTATACCCAAAAAGATTCCTTCACCACCGAACCAACCACTACCGACAGAAATTCAAAATTTAATTCAAATAAAAAATAGAATTAAAAAGATCTGGAACAAATATCGCCAAAATAATGTCCGTCCCACACTAAACAGATTAACATCAATAGTCCGCCAAAAGGTAGCCCTTTGGAGGAAAGAACTCTGGCTCACCAGACTAAAAAATTTAGATCCAGGCTCAGGTTCCCTCTGGAATATGGCCAGGCGGTTACGGGGTCAAAAAACTGAAATTGGTCCGCTGGATAGTCCCCAGGGCAGAATATATGCAAGCCAAGATCAAGTCAACATACTAGCCGATTCTTATAAAACACAATTCGTCAACACCTGCTCATCAAAATTAACGTCTTCAAAAATTTTAAAAGAAAGTAAAAAAATCTTAGAGGAGAGAGATCCTGAGCCACCCCCAGGAAAGATAAAACCCAAGCACATTAAAGAAGCAATAAAAAATCTCAAAAATAAAAAAGCCCCTGGTCCAGACGGAATTTTACCCCCCTTCATTAAAGCCCTACCCGGAAAAGCCATCATTTGCCTCACTAGCATTATTCAGGCCATTATAAATCAAAACTATTTCCCCAAAATATGGAAGATAGGAGAAATCATCCCAGTACCCAAAGCCGGGAAAAGCCCACATGATCCTAAAAACTACCGCCCAATTTGTTTACTATCAATACTTGGCAAAATAGCTGAACGGTGTTTATTAGACTGGCTCCACAAAGAAATAGACAGACTAGACATCATTCCCAACTTTCAATTTGGATTTAGGAAATATCACTCCACAATAGACCAAATTACCAGAGTCAATAGATATATAGAGCAAAAGTTAAAATTTAAAAAGGCAACAGGGATGATACTCCTAGATGTCAAACAGGCTTTTGACCAAGTTTGGCATCAAGGGCTGATCTTTAAACTTTTAAAATCCGGCATCTCAAGATCACTAATTGAAACCCTAATGAGTTGGCTCCAAGACAGGCAATTTTATGTAAAAATAAAAAACCACAAGTCACAGACAAGACCAATCTACTCAGGTGTGCCTCAAGGATCACTTCTCTCCCCAACATTATACATACTTTATACATCCGATATCCCCACTGATCCATATGTACAAATCGCCACTTATGCAGACGATATAGCCATCTATTATAGCAATAAAAATTTCAAATGCCTGGTCAACCGAATTGAAAACTATGCCAAAGCCATCATCAAGAACCTCACTTATTGGAAGCAGACAATAAACCCCACCAAGTCAGAAGCCATCTTGTTCACCAAAAAAAGAAAATATCTGCATACCACGGTCAAAATCGGAGAATGCCACCTCAAATGGAGTCCAACAGTCCGGTATCTAGGGCTAAGATTTGATAGAAGACACAATTGGTATGCCCATTGCAAAACAGCCGCAACAAATGGAAGAACAGCAAAAAAAGTACTCTGGCCTCTATTAAACAGAAACAGTTGTCTTCCAATAGATCATAAAATACTTCTCTACAAATCAATAGTCAGACCCCGCATCAGCTATGGAGCCCCAATCTGGTTCAACTCAGCCTCCACCTCAAGCATTAAACTGCTGAAAAGAGTTCAGACTACTACTCTCCGGCAAATTGCCAATCCACCACCCGGCATTTCAAACGCCATAATATCTGTTGCCTTAGAAGTGGAAGAATTAGAAGACCATCTAACGAAAATCAACAGCAGACATCAGCAAAAAATAGCCCTGCACATCAACCCACTCATGGAAAATATCATCTAGTTAGAAACTAGAAAAATTTTGTTTTTTTTGTTAATCTTTTCCTTTCTCTTTTTATTAATATTTAAAAAATATCTTAGGTTTTTTTGAAAATTTTTCCTAGAAAATTTAACATTTGTCCGAATAAAACAGTAACGTAATAAAATTGAAGAAAAAGGAAAAGAGCACTTGCTCGAAACCTTTGATTGTAATAAACAAATACATTCGCCCAGTGCGAGCACAATGTATACAACAAAATGATCAAATAAATATTATTATTATTATTATCTCAATGATATTTAACAAGAAAAGTAAATAACTAAATATTTAAAATACGACAAGGAAAAAATAAAAATTATTTAGCCAAATAATATCATATAATTTTTGACAATCGCCGCCTTATTCATTTAAAAAGGAAAAAAAAATCCGCCATGATCTGCAAATGAACCTGATTTAATATAAGAACAATGCTATTTGAAGAATGTAAGGGTTTCCTAGGAAACGTCACGCCGCACGATAAACTTGCTCTGCAAAAAAAAAGAAAAATGTTCAATTATCGAATTTAGGGATAAAGTATCGATAGGAAAGCATCAATACCAGTAAGTATCCAGTATTTTTTTAAGTAAGAGTATTTTTTCCTTTTTTTAAGTCTTTTTGGCCTCTTAGGCTTCTAACGTCGATCAAAGTGTACACCGGAAGAGCAGTGCCATATATGCCCCCCTCCTCAGAGTAATGATCGCCAGGGGATCAATTCCCCCCTCCTCCCCTCCCTTGAATAACAGCATAAGTGTACTTAAACTATTTTCACATAAAGTTTTATTGATATACTTTTTAAAGAGTATCTAAAAAATAATTGATTTATGAATTTTAATCAAAATCGTTAGAGAGAATTTTGAGAAATCGAAAAAACTGAAAAAGTACTTTAGTAAAGTACTAGTACGCTTTGGCTGATGTGATTGACATTTCTTGAAATACTTGCGACATAGGTACTTGGCTTAAATATAAAATTTGAGTATCGAGAGTTTTTTCGTTTTTGAGTAATTCCCATTAACCCACATTCTTTGATATTTCACTTGAAATCAATTTAATTTATTGTGAAAAAATCTTAAATTTCAAGAAGATCGATTCCAGTTAAAATATCAAAACATAATGTTTATGTAAATTTCTCTGAAAGAGATTTTATTGCTTTTAAATGGCTGTTTTATTGCTTTTCTTGAAATTGCCATTAAAAGGAGGCGATTCCCTTTAGCTTGAATTTGACGTCATTTTCACAATCATTTGAATGAATTTCAACTGAAATATCAAAAAGTGTGGATTAAATTAAATAACTCAATAAGGAAAGAACTCTCGATATTCAAATTTTATACTTTAGCTAAGTATTCATGTCGCAAGCATGGGCAGAAATTTCATTCCAAGTCACACAAGATTTTTTTTTTTTTTTGCTTCCTTTTTAAGACACACAAAGCCCTCTTATTGGGGGAAAAAAATGTGTAACTTCTACCTCCTGAACCCCCTTAAATTACGGAAAGAAGTGCTGTGCGACCACTCACACCAGATTCCCTTCCTTTGGATAGACTGCGATCCTAAATGGATTTCAATGAGATAATCTTTTACTTATTTAGTGAATGAGAGAATGTGTTCAGAATAAATAAACTAAATGAAGGGAAGAGGTCAGTCGTGCGAGAATAAAATCAGAACAAGTTGCGAGATATTTATTTAAAGGGAAAAGAAGAAGAGAAATGGGGATGGGTAGCATTTGCAAAAGGAGTCTATATACAGAGTTTGTTTGCCCCCCCACCCCCCATCCCTTTATAAGGAAGAAGGAAGAAGATGGGGGGTGAGAAGAGAAGCAAGACGCCAGCCAGCCAGCCAGCCACACACTCACTAAGTTAAAAGCGAACAAAGCCAGATCATAATTCATCGTATAAGATTACCAATCTTTAATCCTGGCCCCGGTATAAGTTAAGATTTACTGCCTGGCGGAATTATTTTGTAGCAGGCACAAGCGCTGCCGCCGCCGCCGCCGCCGTCGTCGTTTTCGCCCCTGGAATTATTAAGATATATCTAGAAACAGCAGCCGCCGTCTTCTTGGGGGTATTTTATTACCCTCCCTCCCCCCCTTCACCCCCCTAAATACATACACACGCGAAATGCCGCCGCCAACGTGAACAAGTGCAAAAAAATAGAGGGTGGGTGGGTGAGGTGAACGTAAAAATCATCAAATGAAAAAAAGAGTATAATATCAATACTATCTATATACTAATATGTCTTTTTTTTTTGTTGATTCTGCACCCGGAGAATCCGAATTCCTAAATGGAGAGTCTCAATAAATTCATGAAAATTTAGAATTTTCCCATATATAGGAAAGCATTAGATTCTAATTTTTCTTATGTTTTTTAAAACCAATTAATTTTAATTAATAATTAAAAATCTCAAATGAAAAATAATATAAATTGTTATATAATTAATTTTTCTTTTTTTTTTCTCTGAGTGGGGGCTCGCTGGTGTAGCGGGCTAGGGTGTCGACTTCTACAAAGAAGA
>JAKCPI010017955.1:0-14795 GCA_023213315.1 Euborellia annulipes | reverse complement strand
TTAATCTTTTCGGCATCTTAGGCCATATAGACTTTAGACGATGTTATTGGGTTCAAGGACTTTCTCTTACCTATATTAGAGAAAGTATTGGTTTCATGTCAAAAATTCGATGTCGAGATAGATACACGATTTGAGGTCCTATGAGTTAAGAAAATGGGTCTGTCAACAAAATATCTCAAGGGAGGAAAATAGCTAAGAGGTTGAAGTTCAATTTTCTTAAAATTCGCTTTAACGATTTTGATTAAAATTTATAAATCAATTAATTTTTTAGATGCTCTTTCAAAAACCAGAACCTCCACGCTTTCGCGGCGGGTGGACTACCCTTATCATAGGGCGCTGCCCCAAAAAGCACATATCGTCGGCGCCCTAGGATAAGGGTAGTCCACCCCCGCGAAAGCGTGGAGGTCCTGAATTCCATCATTTTCAAACAGGGCTCTACCTAGTTTTTTTTATAAAAACATTCACACTTTTCTCATTCACACTCACACTCACACACTCATTCACACAGTCTTTTCGGCAACTCAGGCCATTTAAGACTTTAGACGATAACCGTTGTAATTAATATATATATTGGGGGTTCAGGCATTTTTATTTAAGCCATCTGGTATCCAAATAGCCTAAATAAAATCATTGGACCGCCTGGGATCCGAACCCGCGACGTTTGGTATAGGAGGTAGGCACGCTACCTACTACACCACACCTGGGGGGTCTACCTAGTTAAAATATAAATATTTTTCCATGTTTATAAATTTTATATCTTGAATTTTACTACAGTGTATCGACGGAAACTAAATATATGTCGGCTCAAAAAAGATAGTGTGGCAAGCACAGAACCCAACTTTCAATTACCGAATGTGTCTGCTTTGCGACGCCCCACCAGATTTTTTGTAATAGAAATAAAACGAGTTTAGTACTTAGATTTGAGAATTTTTTTCTAATGATTATGATATGATTTTCAACGCACTCCGTTTGTAATTTATAATTCTATATGCCGGTGCTTTGCAAAATTCTTGCATTCACATTTTAATTTTTTCTCTCTCTTGTTCCAGGTGCTGTCAGTTAAATGGAAGGAGTATCGAAGACAACCAAACACATTACTGGTGAGTATCAAATTTTAACACACTTTGATATTTGAGTAACAAAATGAGGGCCAGATGGCCGGACCGAGTTTGAGTCACGTCAAGTCCGTCCTGAGGGTGAATCACCCCATCACTAATAGCCTCATTAATTTAATTAAGAATGCATTTTATGTTCATGCTCTACGCCTGCAAAGGGGCAAAGGGCAACCAAACAAACAAGCTTTTGTTTTGAGTATTTTCAATTTCCTTTCACATTTATAAATTAGGTGAACGATTAACGAATTTCTTGATTTTATTAAAATTCTCCTCTTACAATATGTTTGCGTTGTCCTCGACTTAAATGGCCATTTGGCTTTCATTATAATAAATTCAACTTTAAATGGTGACGGCCTTGATTTTGTTTTCTAATTTTCAAACAAAATTTACTTCGCACTTTTATTTACCAGAAGAAGAGGGTAAAGGAGGTAAAAATTGTCATTCTCTCTGGTATCTCTTAAATTTATTACTTTCTCTTACCTCTATATATATGTTAATATATATAGAGAGAAAGTATTGGATTCATGTCAAAAAATTCGATGTCGAGATTTTGATGGATATACACGTTTTGAGGGCCCCTGAATCCAAAAAAGTGGTTTTTGGAACATGGTCTGTCTCTGTGTGTGTGTCTGTGAACAAAATATCTCAAGAACGGAAAGAGCTAGAAGGTTGAAATTTTATATTTAAGTTAGGCACCCCAATGGGACGTGACACGAAGCTTTTAAACAAAATCGACCTAAGAGTACTTGTACTTTACTGATGCACTTTTTCAGTTTATTTCGATTTTTTCAAAATTCGCTCAAACGATTTTTTTTTTTAAATTCAAAAATCAATTATTTTTTTTAGGTTCTCTTTAAAATGTATATTCTTATTTTGTGATTGAAATCTTCTGAAGACCACTTTACTCTTGTAAAGTAATAGAAAAGATAGGAGAAATGGTTGCCATGGTAACAAAATATAAATATTTTCCCATACTTTTTTTTTTTTTTTTTAAAACATTCACACTTTTTTTCTCATTCACACTCACATTCACACAGTCTTTTCGGCAACTCTGGCCATTTAAGACTTTATACGATAACCGTTGTAATTAATAAATGTATTTGGGGTTCAGGCATTTCTATTTAAGCCATCTGGTATCCAAATGGCTTAAATAAAATCTTCGGACTGCCTGGGTCCGAACCCGCGACGTTTGGTATAGGAGGTAGGCACTTTCCCATACTTATAAATTTTACATCTTGAATTCAATTGTTCCTTACTGTCGGGAACTAAATATATGTCGACACAAAAAATCTGGGGTGACAAGCACAGAACACAACTTAGGTAAGAGAAAGTTGTGTGCTGTGCGACAGTCACACCAGATATTTTTGTATTAAATGTTCTAGCGTTTTTAAAAATGATGTTCAAATAACGTCTCCCATATTTCATACTCTACCTTTCTCTAATTTTGCGCAATCATTATTATTCTACCATTTCTTTAAACTTCCTGATTATAAAATTTCGTACTTGTGTGTATGATTTGATTTGAGCAAATAGAAGGTACTTTTACCTTTCAGTGCATAATATGCTTGATTGGAGACGCGAATGTAAATATTTATTGTTCCTTTTCTATAGTCATGGTTTTCAAACAGAAGGTAAAGGACAAAAGGGACGTTAAGGCGTGATCGCCAATAGAATTTTATTCAATGCTTTTTCAATAAAAATAAAGGAAAAAAAAGAAATAAATACCTTCCAGTTAAAAAGTCAGAATTTATTGGGCATTTTAAAGACAAAAAAAATGACTTAAATTTTTTTTTTACTTTCTCTTACCTAAGCAATCAATAGTGCCTATACTGAAGAATTGGGAAAGGTTGCCATCTTAAAAAATCTGGTGTGAGTGATCGCACCGCATACAACTTTCTCTTACCTTCGGTAATCAAAAGTTGTTCTGTGCTTTTCATACCAAATTTTTTGTGTCGACACATTTTATTTAATTTCCGACAGTACGGTACATTCGATTTTCAAGATGTAAAATGCCGGGGGGCCTGGCAACGGAGAAGATCAACAGTCACCACAATCGTTGAAGTTAAGTGATGCTAAGCACGGCGTAAGTTCGGGATTGGTGACCCCGAGCAATCAGCGTGTGGAACGCCCCCCGGTAGCCATCGGTACATTGTATATTAAAAATTTATAATAAATAAATAACCCCTAAATGGCCTCTGTAGCCGAAAAGGGTTAAAAAAAAAAAAAAAACGATGTAAAATTTAAAGTATCGGAAAATATTTATATTTTGTTACCATGACAACCATTTCTCCTCTCTTTTCTATGGAGTACAAGAGTAATGTGGTCTTCAGAAGATCTCAATGGCAAAATGAGAATATCCATTTTAAAGAGCATCTAAAAAATAATTGATTTTTGAATTTTAATCAAAATCGTTGGAGCGAATTTTAAGAAAATAGAAAAAAAAAAACTGTAAAAGTGCATCAGTAAAGTACTAGTACTCTATGGTCGATTTTGTTCAAAAACTTCATGTGAAGTCCCATGGAAGTGCCTAACCTAAATATAAAATTTCATCCTCCTAGCTGTTTTCGTTCTTGAGATATTTTGTTCACAGACAGACACACACACACACATCCACCCCCCCCCCCCCACACACACAGGCCATGTCGCAAAAACCACTTTTTTGATTCAGGGGACCTCAAAACGTCTATATCCGTCAAAATCTTTTTGAAAAAAATTTTTGACATGAATCCAATATTTTCTCTTTATATATTAACATATATAGAGGTAAGAGAAAGTATAAATTTCCATGCTGAGTGCAAGTTTTGCAACTTCGTTTTCTTTAGAAAAGGTATTGAGAGAGAGAATAGACAAAAATTAAAATTTTCTCGCCAAATTGGGAAATGATAGAACAATCCCTTTGCCCTTCACACACACACATGCAGTCCTCACACAGACGCATATATATAGATATACTTTTCTACATGGTTTTAAACTTGTTGTTACAGGTTGAGAGTAGCCTCAGACCTTTTGCATATTCGCCCGAGTCAGTATAGGCTGAGCAGCCAGTGCAGTTAACATCTCCGTTTCCACGCTGGTCCATTTCATCTCCTCGACTCCTTTATTTGGTGAGTAGCTCTTGAAATTTTCACAATTCTTATTCATTATTAAATTATAAATATGCTGATATATAAATCGTTGACAAATTCAAAGAATTAATTATTCAAAATATGACAAAATGATTTCATTTCATTCAAAGCACATTTAACTTTTACATTCCTGAGTAAAGGAAGTATTGTATTTTAATCTTAACAATTTTGACTTTTATGTTTTTATAACAAGATATCAACTAACTATTTGCGCTTTCTTTTACTTAAGCATGCCTTAAATAGTATTGAGAATGGTCAATTGATCATTCGACCTCGGTATTTTGATGATTTTTGGTTTTAGATCTCTCTGAGTCAAAAAAGTACTTTTGCAATTGTCTCTGTCTGTTTGTGGTGCGAGATGGTTCGTATTCAACTTTGAATTACTAACTGTTAGTTTGCGAGATAGGCCTTCTGGTGAAACATTAGGTTGAATAGGTGTTTATAAAGTTTCATATCCAGATTCCCAGATTAACGTTTTGGTCAACTTTGGATAGGTTCTTGTAAAATTAATGAAATCATTTTTTTTATTACATTATGTAGTTTTCATTACATTATGCAGCTAGTGAATTAAATATTATTTACCGGTAATTAATCAATCGTCGACGTTTCGGTCGCGGATCACAACCTTCCTCAGAACGATTAATTGTTAGAATACAAGATTAACAGTATTATTTTTAATTGTCCTTGCAAATGATACAATATTTATTTAATGACTAATAATGTATTAAGAGTGACTTGCTCCTAAGCGAGGATGCCGCTCTTAATACATATATTAGTCATTAAATAAATATTGTATAATTTGCAAGTACAATTAAAAATAATACTGTTAATCTTGTATTCTAACAATTAATCGTCCTGAGGAAGGTCGTGATTTGCAACCGAAACGCCGACGATTGATTAATTAAATCAGCGATTTCCAAACTGTGAGGGGAGGCGCGAATATTAGCCACAGCGAGAAATTTTCTAAATGACTGCCAAGGTTTTTAAATAAAATAATCAAAAATATGATAGTTTATATTAATTTTTTCAATAAAAATTTTCGGTATGTATTATTTTATAAAAATGGGAGGGGGGGCATCATATGATTAAATATTTTTAAAGGGAGGCGTGGTAACTTAAAGTTTGGAAACCACTGAATTAAATAATAGTCTTTTATTTAATTCCCTGGCTGCTACGTCTCCTATATCCAATTTATAGTCTACAGCAGTGATATCCAAACTTTGTTACCACGCCTCCCTTAAAAATATTTAATCATATGATGCCCCCCCTCCCATTTTTTTTTTTTTTTTTAATAAAAAACATTCACACTTTTTCTCATTCACACACACACTCACACACACATTCACACAGTCTTTTCGGCAACTTAGGCCATTTAAGACTTTTTACGATAACCGTTGTAATATAAATTATCTATTGTAGGTTCAGGCATTTCTATTTAAGCCATCTGGTATCCAAATGGCTTAAATAAAATCTTCGGACTGCCTGGGTCCGAACCCGCGACGTTTGGTATAGGAGGGAGGCGCGCTACCTACTACGCCAAACCCGGGGGCCCTCCCATTTTTATAAAATAATACAAACCGAAAATTTTTTATTGCTAAAAAATGTATTAATACAAACTATTATTAATTATTTTATTCATAAAATCTTAGCAATTATTTAGAAAATTGCTTCGCTGTGGCTAATATTTGCGCCTCCCCTTAGACTTGTCTGCGCCGCCCAAGGGAGACGGGCCTCACAGTTTCTCATCGCTAGTACATTATTCTTATAGATATTTTCGGAAATATTTTTTCGAACTGTTTTTTTTTTTTGTTTAACAAAACACTACAAAACACACACTTTTTTCTCATTCACACTCAACACTCACACAGTCTTTTTGGCAACTCAGGCCATATAAAACTTTTACGATAACCGTTATATTATTTATAATATCTATTGGGGGTCCAGGCATTCTTATTTAAGCCATTTGGTATCCAAATGGCTTAAATACTATCATCGGATTGCCTGGGGTCCGAACGGTATAGAAGATAGGCACGCTACCAACTACGCCAAGCCCGCGAACTGTGTTTACTTTCATATAAATTCCCTGGAGCTCTTCATCTCTTATTTTGATTCTATTTGCTAGTATCTAATTATTCCAATTTCCATTGAGTTGTTTATTTGTGGTGATAATTAAAGAGTCGACACCGAAAGTTGTTAGTATTGAATCATTTATTTATTTATTTAATTTATACTCTAATGCGATAATCTCGTTCTATAAACAAAAAAGCAAATTCAAATGATCGGCATCTAAAAAAGGAGATCTGGCACAATGTCATTAGATGATGATCATCAGGAGAGGGGATTCCCTGGGGATTTGGACCACACACAAAAAAAAAAACGTTTTATAACCAAAATGATGCTTTGAGGCTCTGGGTCAATTTCATTTCATTATTGTTTTTGAAAAAAAAAATTAAATTCCATATTAGTGTTGTTTTTTGATTAAAAAATCTTGAAAAAAATTCTTTGATAATGAACTGGCATAAATTGTTAAGAGAGTAATTTAATTTTTACTTTCTCTTACCTATGTATATATGTAATATATATATAGAGAGAAAGTATTGGATTCATGTCAAAAATTCGATGTCGAGATTTTGATGGATCTTCACGTTTTGAGGTCCCCTGAATCCAAAAAAGTGGTTTTCGCGACATGGTCTGTCTGTGTGTGGGTGGGTGGGTGGGTGGGGGGGGGTGTGTCAAATTTTAAGCATGAAGGAATTGAGCTATGAGGCTGAAATTTTATATTTAAGTTAAACACCCCCCGGGACCGGAAAAATAAGCTTTTAATCAAAATCGGCCAAAGAGTACTAGTACTTTACTGATGTACTTTTTCAGTTTTTTTCGATTTTCTCAAAATTCGCTCTAACGATTTTGATTAAAATTCAAAAATCAATTATTTTTTAGATGCTCTTTCAAATGTATATTCTCGTTTTGCCCACAAAATTGTTTGAAGCACACTTTACTCTTGTGCTTCATAGGAAAGATAGGAGAAATGGTTGCCATGGTAACAAAATATAAATATTTTCCCATACTTATAAATTTTACATCTGAATTCAAATATTCCCTACTGCCGGGAACTAAATACATGTCGACACAAAAAATCTGGTGTGACAAGCACAGTGCACAACTTTCGATTACCGAAGGTAAGAGAAAGTTGTGTGCTGTGCGCCAGTCACACCAGATTTTTATTATTTGTTATTATTGAAATTTGAAACAATTTACTATTTAATACGATATATTATAGAATATTACTAGCGAGATTTAATTTTTAACTTTAGTAGAGTTCTTGTCTCTTTTGCTAGGGATCAGGGGTTCGGTTCCAGTCTTAGGCGATAAAAATCTATTTCAATTGAATTGACTACCAATCAGAGATGGGCAGTAACGAAAATACATGTATTTGAAATACGTATTTTCGTTACATTCTGTATTTTGTATTTTGTATCAAGATACATTTGTCGAAAGTATCTTGTATCTTGTATCGAAAATACATTTTAAACTTCAAAAAGTATTTTGAAAATACATGAAAATACAAAATACTTTTTACTTTCTCTTACCTATGTATATATGTAATATATATAGAGAGAGAAAGTATTGGATTCATGTCAAAAATTCGATGTCGAGATTTTGATGGATCTTCACGTTTTGAGGTCCCCTGAATAAAAAAAAAACTGGTTTTCGCGACATGGTCTGTCCGTGGGTGTGTGCTCACTTTTAAGCATGAAGGAATTGAGCTATGAGGCTGAAATTTTATATATATGTTAAACACCCCCCGGGACCGGAAAAATAAGCTTTTAATCAAAATCGGCCAAAGAGTACTAGTACTTTACTGATGTACTTTTTCAGTTTTTTTCGATTTTCTCAAAATTCGCTCTAACGATTTTGATTAAAATTCAAAAATCAATTATTTTTTTAGATGCTCTTTCAAATGTATATTCTCGTTTTGCCCTCAAAATTGTTTGAAGCACACTTTACTCTTGAGCTTCATAGGAAAGATAGGAGGAATGGTTGCCATGGTAACAAAATATAAATATTTTCCTTTTGACATCTTAAATGTCCTATTTTGACATCTTAAATTTCTAATATATTGGCGAAAACTAAATATATTTCTACACGAAAAATCTGGTGTGACAAGCACAGAACACAACTTTCGATTACCGAAGGTAAGAGAAAGTTGTGTGCTGTGCGCCAGTCACACCAGATTTTTAAAATATTTGGTTAAAATTCATTTATGAGTCTGGTCGCCATTGAATTATTAAATTCTTCAAATTTTGTTAAATTTAATTTAATTTTGCACTTATCGGAGTGGTAAAGATCTCGTTTCATATTCCAAGGGTCACTGATTCGTTTCTTGTCCTTATCGATTTGAAAATGACTCTGATAGAAAAATGACTGCATTTTCTACGTTCTAGAAAACGCATTGTTTTCTATGTATCTAAATCGTCATAATTAAAGCCCGGATTCCTATGCAATTGCATATTCTATTCGCTAATATGTACGTCTCGGGAAACCAATTTTCTATCCGAATCATGCCCCCGTGGAACTCAAATTGGGGTTCGAATTCTATATTGCAAATTTTTGCATATTTGGTGAATTTTAATCGTGATACGAAATGAAGAGAAATGCAGCTATGGTTCTCTTCATTTCTTATCACCATTATAATTAAACACACAGCTATAAACTACCTTGAAATATTTGGCGAATATTGCATAAAGTTGAATATTTAAAACTTTTTGAGTATTTTTTTTCCGGGAAAAGTTTTATTTTATTTTAATTTTTTTAAAAACATATAACCAAGTATTTATTAATTTAAATAAGCAAAAAATGTAGGTGCCGCCGGGAGTCCCACCTACATTTTTCGCTTATTTAAATTAATAAATACTTGGTTATATGTTTTTCATAATTACTTCATGGACATGATATATATAATTCTTTAATTTTTTAATCGATTTTCTCAAAATTCGCTCCAACAATTTTAATTAAAATTAAAAAAATCAATTATTTTTTTAGATGCTCTTTAAAATATAGGCCTATATTCTCATTTTGCCCTTGAAATCTTTTGAAACACACTTTTTTTTAACACTCATACTTTTTTCTCATTTACACTCACACTCACACCCACATTCACACAGTCTTTTCGGCAACTTAGGCCATTTAAGACTTTAGACGCTTTGGGAATAATATTACACACTAGCGGCACCCTTCCTTTTTTTCCTATCAAATCGAAATTTTTTTCCACCCTTGGGCAAATTTTTTTCCCTTGCGTGAAAATCATTTGACCTTTTTTTAGCAAAACTTTATTTTTTCGCCTCTTTAATTTATTTTTTTTTATCTAAATATCTCGCGGCACCCCTTAGGCATTCTCGCGGCACCCTCGGATGCCGGGGCACATCGGTTGGGAACCACTGCTTTAGACGATAACCGTTGTAATATATATATTGGGGTCCAGGCATTCTTATTTAAGCCATTTAGTATTCAAATAAAATCGTCGGACTTCCTGGGGTCGGAACTCGCGACTTTTGGTATACGAGGTTAGCACGCTAACGTCTAAACCAAGCCCCGAGGACGAAACACACTTTACTCTAGAACTTCATAGAAAAGACGTGAGAAATGGTTGCCACATTTTTCTGTTTATATATATTTTGCATCTTGAATATCGGCGGAAACTAAATACATGTCGACACAAAAAATCTGGTGTGATAAGCAAAGAACACAACTTTCAATTACCGTAGATAAGAGGTGCGATTGAACATTGAATTTAGTTTTTATTGCGAGAACAATTTTTGTTTTTTCACTATTTCCTTCTAAAAATAAAACACGATATTGTCATATTTTAATACTTTTACTGCATATTATATGGCATATTTAGGAGTTTTTGCTGCATAAAAATCCTGTCTCTAGTCATAATATACCAGAAATTAAATTAAATTCTTTGCAAGGCACCTGCTCTGGTTTGAATACAAATGATGCACGCACGCAGATGACGCTTTCTATGAATTGCCACCTAATCATTTTTCTCTCAAACAGAAAATAGGCCTTTTACATATCCTCTTTCCTAACATGGCATTCTAGTAAAAAACAAAAATGGCTTGATTGCATCTAAATGGTATATTTGGTTACCAATTCAATTTCATTTGTGTAAAATGAGAGAGGGAGGGAGAATAACCCGGTTATTTCATTATACTTTACGAGATTGTCGCTGTCGCCGGCTAAGTTGCAAAATCGTCGCCTCTTTCACGCTATCGGCTACTTAATACTTAATGGAACACCGGGCCGAGCAATAATTGGCGGCCATCATTCTTTAGGGTGATCCAAAGATAACGTTTTTCAATTATAATTATGATGATGCGTGCAAGAAATTGTTTTTGATAAGTATTGTTAATTACGATTTCACCGGAAGTTCTAGGTTTGTGAAGTAATCTGGACGCAATGCTTTGATTTCAATTTAAGCCGGTATTGTCTAATTTGGTTTTTGTTTTTTCTAAGCTATTTTTAATACAATTTAGTATTATTACTTTCTCTTACCTCTATATATATGTTAATATATATATAGAGAGAAAGTATTGGATTCATGTCAAAAGTTCGATGTCGAGATTTTGATGGATATACACGTTTTGAGGTCCACTGAATCCAAAAAAGTGGTTTTCGCGACATGGTCTGTCTGTGTATGTGTGTGTTCTGTGTGTGTTCACTTTTAAGCATGAAGGAATTGAACTATGAGGCTGAAATTTTATACATAAGTTACTTATTGCGCAACTTCATTTCCCTGGCGAAATTATTTTTCCGTAATTTGCCTATTAACGCGTTGCATCTAGACAAACTCTTATTCCGATTGATTTTCCTAATTAATTGTTATTAGGCCATATTATCTAGACAAAAATACAAATTGTAGGATAAAATATGTGTGTAGGTAATAAAGGGTGGGTCATCTAACTTTGGAATTTGAATCGGCTAAAAAAAAATCTGGTGTGACTGGCGCACAGCACACAACTTTCTCTTACCCTTCGGTAAGAGAAAGTTGTGCACCGTGCTGGTCACACCAGATTTTTTGTGTCGAGATATATTTAGTTTCCCATAGCACCTTAGTTTCAAACTTGCATTTTAAATGTTGACTGCTTCAAATAAACTATGGTTATTTTTCAAAATTTTAATCTCATATTTGGACATTTTATACACAATATAGGATCGTAAATAAATACAAAATTTCATAAGAATTGGAATTTTTTTTTTTATGTGCAAAAAGTTGGAAGGGGACCTCTAATCCAGTTATATTTCGCTAAATATGTGGGACTTTAATTCCGAGGTTAATATAAATTATAAATATAACACAAATACCGTTTTGCATAAATTAAACACCTACGCTGGGATATAAAACAAAATAATAATTATAAAACAGGAACTTCTTTTATACGTACAAAGAGATCACGAAATGAAGTTTTAAATAAAGAAATCTGGTGTGACTGGCGCACAGCACACAACTTTCGATTACCGAAGGTAAGAGTACTGTGCTTGTCACACCAGATTTTTTGTGTCGACATGTATTTAGTTTCCGACAGTAGGGTGCATTCGATTTTCAAGATGTAAAAATCTGGTGTGACTGGCGCACAGCACACAACTTTCTCTTACCTTGGGTAATCGAAAGTTGTGTACTGTGCTTGTCACACCAGATTTTTTTGTGTCGACATATATTTAGTTCCCGACAGTACGGAACATATGAATTCAAGATGTAAAATTTATAAGTATGGGAAAATATTTATATTTTGTTACCATGGCAACCATTTCTCCTATCCTTCCCTATGAAATACAAGAGTAAAGTGGTCTTCAGAAGATTTCAATGGCAAAATGAGAATATACATTTTAAAGAGCATCTAAAAAATAATTGATTTATGAACTTAAAAAAAAATCGTTGGAGCAAATTTTGAGAAAATAAAAAAAAACTGAAAAAGTACATCAGTAAAGTACTAGTGACCTCAAAAAACGTGTATATCCATCAAAATCTCGACATCAAATTTTTGACATGAATCCAATACTTTCCCTCTCTATATATATATTACATAGGTAAGAGAAAGTAAAAAGAATAGAGTCGCTCGCGTGTTCAAGTCTGGGGTAATTTATTTCATCCACGATTGTACTGAAGATTTGTATGCAAAAAATCGTCTTTGGACGCATCAAACTCTGTTTATTAATTGCCAATTTTATTTATTTTCGGCTGCTGAGGCAATACTTGCTGCTGCGTGCCTTCCCATCTCCTGGGAATTGGAAATTATCATAAAACGAGCCGAATTTGATGAGTCTGTTTACAAATGAGTGAGATGCAGCAGCCTGAAGGATCTCATTAAGGAGCGATGCCGTTTCCGTCCTCCCAAAATAATTGTTTATTTGAAGAGGTGTCTTGCTTGCTGCAGAGGCTGGCTGTTCATGGCCAAAACAAGGGGCGTGTCCGACCGAATATGTTTCGACATGCAACAGTGACCTGGTTCTCGCTGCCGGAGATAATCCTTATCATCTCTACCAGATAACAAGAAATAAATTAAAGAAAAAAAAAATAACGTCAAATGGATGAATTCTTCAAAATTTAACATATAAAGAGAGAGAGGGAAGGACAGACAGACAGACAGGACTGGATCGCCTTCGCAATCGCAAACCTGCGTCGCCAATCCGAGGTTATTAATCGGTGATTGGGAGCAATTTAGAAAATGGCACTTTTAAGCAGCCAACGAATTAATTGATTTTTATTTGAATTTACTTTAAGAGAAATTCAATTGCAATAACATAAATTAGAAAGAATTAATTTTTTTTTTTTTTAGTTTTCAACTACTCTACTTAATTAAACAGATTATATCTATTTATTATATGGACCCTGTTACGCATTAGTATGTCAAGCTCCAGATAGCGAGTTTTGAGAAAATTAACATTAAAGTTTTTTGTTTTCATTGGATTATATGTAATTTTTTTTGTCAATAGTGCAAGTAACATTAAATATAAATTTTTTTAGGACATATTTCATAAAAAAATATTATTAATTATAGCATTTGAAACAATATTCCGTGCTTAACTCAATTTTTAATTTTTTGGCGCTTGACACACTAATGCATAACAGGGTTCATATAGGAATTGACAAATTCCTTTTGTTGGTAGGGCACTTGCCCCCGTATCTAACAAGTCCATCTTCTTCTTCTATCCCTAGAGCTTTTACTTTCTTTTACCTCTATATATGTTAATATATATAGAGAGAAATTATTGGATTCATGTCAAAAATTCGATGTCTAGATTTTGAAGGATATACACTTTTTGAGGTCCCCTGAATCCAAAAAAGTGGTTTTCGCGACATGGTCTGTCTGTGAACAAAACATCTCAATAACGAAAAGAGCTAGAAGGTTGAAATTTTATATTTAAGTTAGGCACCCCCCATGGGACGTGACACGAAGCTTTTGAACAAAATCGACCAAAGAGTACTATTACTTTACTGATATACTTTTTTCAGTTTTTTTCGATTTTCTCTAAATTCGCTCAAACGATTTTTTTTTTAATTCAAAAATGATTTATTTTTTAGATGCTCTTTAAAATGTATATTCTCATTTTGTGATTGAAATCTTCTGAAGACCACTTTACTCTTGTACGCGATAGAAAAGATAGGAGAAATGGTTGCCATGGTAACAAAATATAAATATTTTGCCATACTTATAAATTGTACCGCGCCCACGGGGCGTGGTGTAGAGGTTAGCGTGCTAACCTCATATACCAAACGTCGCGGGTTCGGACCCCAGGCAGTCCGATGATTTTATTTAAGCCATCTGGATACCAGATGGCTTAAATAAAAATACCTGGACCCTAATATATATAAATTCATAAATAACGGTTATCGTAAATGTCTTATATGGCCTGAGCTGCCGAAAAGACAAGTGTGAATGTGTGTGAGTGTGAGTGTGAATGAGAAAAAAGTGTGAATGTTTAAAAAAAAAAAAAAAAAAAAAAAAAAAAAAAAAAAATCGTACCGCTTGAAAATCGAATGTACCGTACCGTCGGAAACTAAATACATGTCGACACAAAAAATCTGGTGTGACAAGCACAGTACACAACTTTCGATTACCGAAGTTAAGAGAAAGTTGTGTGTTGTGCGCCAGTCACACTAGAATCCTGTACTTTTAGGGGTCGTTTATTTTGATTGTTCGTCCTCATTTGCCAATCCCTTTTGCCTCCATCTCCCCCTTAGTCTTTTATCACTTCACTTCCATCTTCAAATCCCACATCCTTTTCTTTTCTCATTACATCTCCATCCTTTCTATAGCCCCTTAAAAATTCCAGAAGAGTGGATTGTTTCAATATCTAATTCCAAACATTTCAAACTTATGCCCATAATATTTCTAATAAATAATTCTATTCCTTGGAATGATTCATTGTTTATTACGAAACATTATGTAAAAACTTTAATAGTTCCATGTTAATACAGTTTCATCAGCGTGTAGAACGACCCTCGGTAACCATCAGGAGCTAATTTAAATACATATTCAAAATAACCGCG
>JAKCPI010017954.1:0-13802 GCA_023213315.1 Euborellia annulipes | reverse complement strand
ATTTTTATTTAATGAAAAAATCCCGGACCTCCAGGGTTTGAACAGGGATCTTCTTTGTAGAAGTCGACACCCTAGCCCGCTACACCAGCGAGCCCCCACTCAGAGAAAAAAAAAAAGAAAAATTAATTATATAACAATTTATATTATTTTTCATTTGAGATTTTTAATTATTAATTAAAATTAATTGGTTTTAAAAAACATAAGAAAAATTAGAATCTAATGCTTTCCCTATATATGGGAAAATTCTAAATTTTCATGAATTTATTGAGACTCTCCAATTAGGAATTCGGATTCTCCCAAACACCCGTTTGGTGCAGAATCAACAAAAAAAAAGACATATTACGAGTATTGATATTATACTCTTTTTTTCATTTGATGATTTTTACGTTCACCTCACCCACCCTCTATTTTTTTGCACTTGTTCACGTTGGCGGCGGCATTTCGCGTGTGTATGTATTTAGGGGGGTGAAGGGGGGGGGAGGGGAGGGTAATAAAATACCCCCAAGAAGACGGCGGCTGCTGTTTCTAGATATATCTTAATAATTCCAGGGGCGAAAACGACGACGGCGGCGGCGGCGGCGGCAGCGCTTGTGCCTGCTACAAAATAATTCCGCCAGGCAGTAAATCTTAACTTATACCGGGGCCAGGATTAAAGATTGGTAATCTTATACGATGAATTATGATCTGGCTTTGTTCGCTTTTAACTTAGTGAGTGTGTGGCTGGCTGGCTGGCTGGCGTCTTGCTTCTCTTCTCACCCCCCATCTTCTTCCTTCTTCCTTATAAAGGGATGGGGGTGGGGGGCAAACAAACTCTGTATATAGACTCCTTTTGCAAATGCTACCCATCCCCATTTCTCTTCTTCTTTTCCCTTTAAATAAATATCTCGCAACTTGTTCTGATTTTATTCTCGCACGACTGACCTCTTCCCTTCATTTAGTTATTTATTTATTTATTCTGAACACATTCTCTCATTCACTAAATAAGTAAAAGATTATCTCATTGAAATCCATTTAGGATCGCAGTCTATCCAAAGGAAGGGAATCTGGTGTGAGTGGTCGCACAGCACTTCTTTCCGTAATTTAAGGAGGTTCAGGAGGTAGAAGTTACACATTTTTTTTCCCCAATAAGAGGGCTTTGTGTGTCTTAAAAAGGAAGCAAAAAAAAAAAAAAATCTTGTGTGACTTGGAATGAAATTTCTGCCCATGCTTGCGACATGAATACTTAGCTAAAGTATAAAATTTGAGTATCGAGAGTTCTTTCCTTATTGAGTTATTTAATTTAATCCCCATTTTTTGATGTTTCAGTTGAAATTCATTCAAATGATTGTGAAAATGACGTCAAATTCAAGCTAAAGGGAATCGCCTCCTTTTAATGGCAATTTCAAGAAAAGCAATCAAACAGGCATTTAAAAGCAATAAAATCTCTTTCAGAGAAATTTACATGAACATTATGTTTTGATATTTTAACTGGAATCGATCTTCTTGAAATTTAAGATTTTTTCACAATATATTGAATTGATTTCAAGTGAAATATCAAAGAATGTGGGTTAAAGGGAATTACTCAAAAACGAAAAGACTCTCGATACTCAAATTTTATCCTTAAGCCAAGTACCTATGTCGCAAGTATTTCAAGATATGTCATTCACATCAGCCAAAGCGTACTAGTACTTTACTAATGTACTTTTTAAGTTTTTTTCGATTTCCAAATTCTCTCTAACGATTTTGATTGAAATTCAAAAATTATTTTTTAGATACTCTTTAAAAAGTATATCAATAAAACTTTATGTGAAAATAGTTTAAGTACACTTATGCTGTTATTCAACCCAGAGGGGAGGAGGGGGGGAATTGATCCTCCAGGGAGCCCTGGCGATCATTACTCTGAGGGGGGAGGGGCATATATGGCACTGCTCTTCCGGTGTACCCTTTGATCGACGTTAGGAGCCTAAGAGGCCAAAAAGACTTAAAAAAAGGAAAAAATACTCTTACTTAAAAAAATACTGGATACTTACTGGTATTGATGCTTTCCTATCGATACTTTATTTTCGATACCATAACCCTAAATTCGATAATTGAACATTTTTATTTTTTTTTGCAGAGCAAGTTTATCGAGCGGCGTGACGTTTCCTACGACACCCTTGCATTCTTCAAATAGCATTGTTCTTATATTAAATCAGGTTCGATTCCAGATCATTGCGGATTTTTTTTTCCTTTTTAAATGAATAAAACGGTGATTGTCAAAAATTATATGATATTATATGGCTATATAATTTTTATTTTTACTTTCTCTTACCTATGTATATATGTAATATATATAGAGAGAGAAAGTATTGGATTCATGTCAAAAATTCGATGTCGAGATTTTGATGGATCTTCACGTTTTGAGGTCCCCTGAATCCAAAAAAGTGGTTTCCGCGACATGGTCTGTCTGTGTGTGTGTGTGTTCAATTTTAAGCATGAAGGAATTGAGCTACAAGGTCGAAATTTTATATATAAGTTTTGTACCCTCCTGGACCGGAAAAATAAGCTTTTAATCAAAATCGGCCAAAGAGTACTAGTACTTTACTGATGTACTTTTTCAGTTTTTTTCGATTTTCTCAAAATTCGCTCTAACGATTTTGATTAAAATTCAAAAATCAATTATTTTTTAGATGCCATTTCAATGTATATTCAAATGTATATTCTCGTTTTGCCCTCAAAATTGTTTGAAGTACACTTTACTCTTGTGCTTCATAGGAAAGATAGGAGAAATGGTTGCCATGGTAACAAAATATAAATATTTTCCCATACTTATAAATTTTACATCTGGCAACGGAGAAGATCAACAGTCTCCACAATCGTTGAAGTTAAGTGATGCCAAGCACGGCGAAAGTTGGGGATTGGTGACCCCGAGCAATCAGCGTGTGGAACGCCCCCCGGTAGCCATCGGTACATTGTATATTAAAAATTTATAATAAATAAATAACCCCTAAATGGCCTCTGTAGCCGAAAAGGGTTTAAAAAAAAAAAAAAAAAAAAATTTTACATCTGAATTCAAATGTTCCGTACTGTCGGGAACTAAATATATCTCGACACGAAAAATCTGGTGTGACTAGGGACACGAAAAAGTATCGATACTTACTAATATCGATACTTTTGTTTCGATACTAGTACTTTTTTTACTCGATACTTTACTCATATGAGTACTTGATTGCCGGTATCGAATGAAAAGTACTCATTCAAAAATAATTTTTTTTTTAAAGTTTTTTCGGCATCTTAGGCCATATAGACAGACTTTAAACGTTGTAAAAATATTTTAATTGCCATTCTACCAAAGAATATAGTATATTCTTTTATATTTTTTTTTTCTCTCGTTGATATATAACAGAAGGTCGATATTTGTGGGATAGACTTTATTTCATCATATTCCTAATAATTATTTATTAATAATGGAAAATTTGATACTTTTTAATAAAAACCCTTCAATTTATTAACATGTCTAATTAAATTTTTTTTTTTTTTTTTTTTGTATTATTGCAAACTATATTCACTAAATTTAAAAGTGCGAAAATATTAAATAGAAAAGCCAAATTATAAACTAAATAATAACACTCAGGTATAATTCACAAGAAATCTGATTAGTGAATTTAGTACCTTTTTTTATAGTGAATTCAGATATGTAATTAGAATTTTTCCATCAGGCACATAAAACTTTCTCTATATATCTAAAACGATATATAGAGAAAAAAAATTTTAATAGAAAATATGCTCTAAAAACGGGTCTTATTTTGAATTTTCAAGATTTTTTTTTAAAACTTAAAAAACTCAATTTTTCTAAATTTTGAGCCGTTTACGGCACGTCTAAATTATTGGGGTGAAACTTTATATGTATTTATTTATTTATTTATTTATTCGTTTAAGTACAATATTAATTAAATGGATGTACATACGAAGGTTCCGAGATTATAAAAGTGATACAATATCAGCAATATGTGTAAATAAACATAGTAGTGCAACAAATAATAATAATAATAACAACAACAATAATATAATAAATGTATATACTCCAACAATAAGCTCCAGAGGGATAAAACTGATAAGCAAACTATACAATATCAACAGCTTCGCCGGGCAATAAGTTATAAATTCCAAGCAGTAACAAAAAGAATATATATACTATAGAGTAGCAACAACAATGCAATTATATAAATAGGCTCGAAGCAATAACAAAGACAAATAGACTATATAATAACAATAACAATGTATATAGCAAACTCCAAAGCAATAACTTACAATAAACTCAAAAGCAATAACGTATAATAAACTCAAAAACAATAACACAGACAAACAATAATAATATCAACAATATGTATAAATAGTGTATAAATAATAGACTCTAAAGCATCAACAAGGGTAAATAAGTTAAATAAATTATAAAATAACAAAAGCAATGTCTCCCTAATAAATGGCGTGTTAACAAGAATAACAGTACTTGTTTGTAAATAGAACTCTGCATTAATAAAATGAAACTTTATATGTATTAAAACTATCTGCATACTTTTAAGCGGAGTCGACTTTAAAAAATCTGATGGGGAAAAACTGAAATTATATTTGAATTTATGAAAAATACTTGTAGAATCTCATATCTTTATTTTTGTGAAAGAAAAAAAAGTTCATTTTTGTCGACCAGTGAAAATGGACATTTTATTTTGGCCAAATCCGTATTTTGGTTGAGAAAGCCCTGTCCTCCTGGTGCTCATTACTTTGGGAAAATGGCATACCAGTATACCCCATTGATCTTCCGTTGGGCCCTTTGAACGACGTCAGGAGCCTAAGATGCCGAAAAAACTTAAAAAAGAGGAAAAATACTCATACTTCAAAAATACTCGATACCTACTGGTATCGATACTTTCCTTTCGATACGATACCAAGTACAAGTATCGATACTTTTTTTTTCGATACCGTATCCCTAGGTGTGACAAGCACAGAACACAACTTTCGATTACCGAAGGTAAGAGAAAATTATGTGCTGTGGGCCAGTCACACCAGATTTTTTCCTTGTCGCATCTAAAAATACTTGTCTAATATTTATTTTTGTTGTTATATATTACTGAGAAACTTAAAATTTAATATATATAGTTAATTATTGAATAATAATAGTGAGATTTAATTTCAACTTTTTCCTTTAAACAAAACTTTTTAAAAAATAAATCTTTTTTTTTTTTTTTATTTAATAAAAAAACATTCACACTTTTTTCTCATTCACACATCACTCACACTCACACACACATACACACAGTCTTTTCGGCAACTTAGGCCATTTAAGACTTTAGACGATAACCGTTGTAATTAATATACAGGGCCGTGCTTAGGGGGGGAGGGGGGCGACCGGGGCCTTTGCCCAGGGCGCAAATTTTGAAGGGGCGCAAGTGCAGAAAAATTTTGGTTCCGCGGGCGGCAAAAATTTAGCGTCTCTAAAAAAAAGGTAAAATATTTTTACGGGCGGAAAAAAATTTTGGTTCCGGGGGCGCCAAACGGGAAAAAATTTCGGTCTCGGGGGCGGAAAAAATTAGCGTCTCTAAAAAAAAGGTAAAATATTTTTCCGGACGGGAAACATTTATTTTTGTGACAATGTAAAAAATATATACAAAGGGCGCTAAAGGACTAACTTGCCCCGGGCGCTAAATAACCTAGGCACGGCCCTGTTAATATATATATTAGGGGTTCAGGCATTTCTATTTAAGCCATCTGGTATCCAAATGGCTTAAATAAAATCATTGGACTGCCTGGGGTACGAACCCGCGACTTTTGGTTAGCACGTTTAACATCTACACCAAGCCCCGAGGGCTAAATAAATATCTGTTAAAACATAAATTAAGATATCTTTCATTCAATACATGGCAACTCGAGTTCAAACCAAGACCAGATTTTTTTTTAAGGCCGATTCCCACTAGGTCGCGCCGCTGCCGTCGGCCGTAATTACTCAAACGGACTTACTATAAATAGTAATTCCGTTGGAGGGCGGCACCCCACCACACAGCCCAATGGAAAATGAAAAAGCCCCTCCAATACCATATTAGAAGCGATTACGGCCGACGGGTGGCACGAATGGTGGAATCCAATTTTTTTAATCAAAATTTCAAAAAAAAAAAAAATGTGAATTAATTACACATTTATTTTACATTTCGACTTTAATGTGACGTCATTTTTATTATCTTTCTTTTTTTTTCTCTCTTGTTTAGTTGATTATTTATTTATTTATTTTTTTTTTTTCTAATGCCTGTGCGTCACAAAAGAGCTTTGGCAGGTGCTGATACCAAAAGAGAGAAGACTTTCTTAATTTCCTCTTTAAGACAGACTTTTAAAATGTTTTAAGATACCGGCCCGTCACTCATTGTTTCCATCCAAAGATAAACATTTTGACAAGTCTCTTATTAAATTCGCCTCCTCCTCCTCCTCCTCCTTCGTCGTCGTCTTGCCCTTCTTACATCCCCCCCCCCTTTTTTCGGAATCATACAACACCTTTTTTTTTTTCTCTTTTTATTTGACACACTGAATGACATGTTCGCTTGTTGTATGTTAAGGGAATATATATTTTTTTTTAAGGGAGAGAGAGAATTAAATAAAAAAAAATAATGCTGTTCTAAGTGGGTTACTATGACAAACGACACCAAATCTTTACTCTCTTATCCCTCAAATACATCTCTGCAAATCTCTAAGATTTGTCTCGTGGTTTATACATTTCTCTCAAGAAAAAAAAAAAAAAAAAAAAGAAAAATAAACTCAGAGATAAAAAGAACAAGATTCCTGTAAATAATGAAAATAAGTACATTTCGACTGCTGAATCTATTTGGGAATTTTTAATTTAATGTCTTTTTCGGTATCGGAGGCCATTTAAACCACATCATTTGATTGTTAACCAATGAGGAAAAAGTTAATTTCTTAACTGACAAATATAATTTAAGGGTGCCTGGCAACATGAGCCACTAGGATTAGTTGCTGTGAAGCAAACTGGACCAGCGTGTGGAACGCCCCCCGCCTCTTGCCATCAACATTCTGAATATGTATATGTCGTAGACATTAGACAGTTCATGAACTGCAGCCAGATCGTGTAATGGTCAAACAGTTACATGATCTGGCTAAAAATTTTAGACAGTTCATGAAATGCAATTGGGCCTTAGACAGATCGTGTAATGCTCGAGAATTACATGAAATGTCTAAATTTTTGAATGAACTGCCTAACAGCTGTTTTGCAGATCGTGTACTGTTTGTAAAGCAAATAAGTGGATATTAAATTATCAAGATCATTCGACTAAATTTGTAATTCTACGTCCTTCAATTTCTAAACGAACTCAAGAAATAGCATCTGAGTTATTATCTATCTTCCTCTTGTTCGGTGCTCCGAAGATTACAAAGTGACAACGGCCGGGAGTTTGTTAACAGGATAATAGTAGATCTTCATCAAATGTGGCAAATCAGGTGGGGTCCGAAATGGAATCGTAAAAGGGCGGTTCCGGCCCGAAAATCTTGTTCCAGCTACCTCCTAGTTCTTTATGCGTGATGAAATAGACTTAAACAAACTCCTTTCTCTGAGTGAAGCTGTTAAACATTGCAGTGGAGGGCAAGGCTTTTTTCAATGCTCGTGCAGAGCTTCTGACGTGCAATGTACTACTAAAAGATGTTCGTGCAAAAAAGGTAACGTTTTGTGTAACAGCCGCTGTCTCTCAAGTTTACTCTGCGCTAATAAATAAAAATTTAATTAAATAATATATTAAAAAATGAAATAAAGGACGAAAGATTTTATATTTTAAGCTAAAAGTAGCTACTTTAATTAATATTTTATCTTTTTCAGTTGTCTCCTTTTCAGTAATTCAATGTTCCCCGATATTGCACGATCGGCAAAACAGCTGCTAGGCAGTTCATGAACTGCCTAAAAAATTTAGACATTTCATGTAATTGTCGAGCATTACACGATCTGTCTAAGGCCCAATGGGACACAAAAAATCAGGTGTGATAGTCGCACAGAACACAACTTTCGATAACCGAAGATGAGAGAAAGTTGTGTGATGTGCGACTAGTCACACCAGATTTTTTTTTGTTTGCAGCCGGGCAAAAAATGTAAACGGCCCAGATTGAATATCCCTGCTCTAACCGGTGACGATTTTTTTTTTTTTTTTATACCCGCGTTCTCAAGTTATAATTTCTGATATGGAAATATTTATAGGTATTAAAATTTCTTTATCCCTTCTACAAAGTATGGATTTGCTTACTTCCTCTTCTTCTTCTTCTCAATTTGATTATTTTTCCTCTTTCTTAAATACAAAACACTTTGCGCTGATCCTTCTTCTTCTTCTTTTTTGTCATTCAATAAATTCTTTGAAAAAAAAGAGCGAGAGAGAAAGAAAAAAAAAAATCAAATCAAACATTTCCAACTCAAGAATTAATCACAATACAAGAGAGAGAGAGAGAGAGAGGCGAATATTATTATTATTTTTTTTTTTCTTATATAAATAAATTCACTCTCTCTAACCCAGATTCTAGTTGAGAGGTGTCGAGAGAAAGAAAGAAAGAAATATTCTTTCTTTCATTCTTATTTAGATTGAAATATCTTAGACGACGATCAGAAGCGAAAAAAAAATCCCACTGAGAGAGAGAGTTGTCTGTTTCAATTCTGGCAGATAAAGTGGCGACAAAGTTAATTTCCTGACGTAGGGGGATGGAAACGCCATCGATGGGGGAAAAGAGAAAGAGACACTCCCCCCCCCCGTCCTCTTCTTATACTCCTTTTCTTCTCGTGTATCATCATTGCGTTCTGGACCACAAATGCTAGTCTTGAAATAATAAAAAATCTGGTGTGACTGGCCGCACAGCACACAACTTTCTCTTACCTTCGGTAATCGAAAGTTGTGTTCTATGCTTGTCACACCAGATTTTTCGTGTCGAGATGACCTATTTAGTTTCCGCCGATATAAAATTTATAAGAATGGGAAAATATTTACCGGTATATTTTGTTACCATGGCAACCATTTCTCCTATCTTTTCTATGGAGTACAAGAATAAAGTGGTCTTCAGAAGATTTCACTGGCAAAATGAGAATATACATTTTAAAGAGCATCTAAAAAATAATTGATTTTTGAATTTTAATCAAAATCGTTGGAGCGAATTTTGAGAAAATCGAAAACTGAAAAAGTACTTCAGTAAAGTATTAGTACTCTTTGACCGATTTTGTTTAACAGCTTATTTTCACGTCCCGGGTTAAACCTAAATATAAAATTTCAACCATCTAGCTCAATTTCTTCATGCTTTAAATTGGATACACACAGACACCCCCCGCCACAAACTATGTCGCGAAAACCACTTTTTTTGAATCAGGGGACCTAAAAACGTGTATATCCATCAAAATCTCGACATCGAATTTTTCACATGAATCCAATACTTTCTCTCTCTATATATTATTAACATATATACCGGTATAGAGATAAGAGAAAGTATAAATTGAATTTTTCAGTTTTTTTAACTTTGGACACCCCTAACAGAACTTTCACCATCTCTGAATGCAAAAAACATATACAGTAGAGTCCCGGTAATCCGAACCTCGCTAATCCGAACTTCCGGTTAATCCGAACTCTTTTTGCGTACGATTTTTTTTTTTAAGAGGAATATAAATGAAAATTAGACATTAAAAGAACTTTATTTTATTACTTTCTCGTACCCTATATATGAAATATATAGAGAGAGAAAGTATTGCGATCATGTCAAAAATTCGATGTCCAGATTTTGATGGATATACATGTTTTGAGGTCCCCCTGAGTCCAAAAAGTGGGTCCCGCAAATTGGTCTGTGTGTGTGTGTGTGTGTGTGTGTGTGTGTGTCTGTGTGTGTGGACCCATTTTTTTAGCATGAAGGAATTGAGCTACCGGATTGAAATTTTATATTTAACTTAGGTACCTTTGAAGAATCTCAAAATAAGCTTTTGAACAAAATCGGCCAAAAAGTACTAGTACTTTACTGATGTACTTTTTCAGTTTTTTTTGATTTTCTCAAAATTCCCTCCAAGGATTTTTTTTAAAATTCATAAATCAACTATTTTTTAGATGCTCTTTAAAATGTATATTCTCATTTTGCCGTTGAAATCTTCTGAAGACCACTTTACTCTTGTTCTTCATAGGAAAGATAGAAATGGTTGCCATGGTAACCGAATTTAAATCTTTTTCTTTTTATTAGATTAAAAATCAATTATTATTTAAATTCCCATTTATTTTTTTTTATTTTATTTGTGTCTTTAATTGTTTCAAAGAAAACATATATGTCTCTCTCCCACTTGCAAACATTATCGTCTCTCTCTACTCTTTTTAAATTCCCTTTCCACCTTATCTTCGCAAGGAACAATGTTAATTTCCTATAGGGATTTGTATGTTAATTTCGATTCAAAAGGGGGTCCCCTTTGGAACTTTTTTAGGCATTTAAAATTTTTTTTTCCAATTCTTATGAAATTTTGTATTTATTTACGAATCTATATTGTGTATAAAATGTCCAAATATGAGATTAAAATTTTGAAAAATAACCATAGTTTATTTGAAGCAGTCAACATTTAAAATGCAAGTTTGAAACTAAGGTGCTATCGGAAACTAAATATATCTCGACACAAAAAATCTGGTGTGACCAGCACGGTGCGCAACTTTCTCTTACCGAAGGGTAAGAGAAAGTTGTGTGCTGTGCGCCAGTCACACCAGATTTTTATTATTATTATGAAATATTTATTTAGAGTTTAATATCACCGACAAGTTTCACGGTTTACAACGTTATAAATACAACTTTATTATCAAAATTAACTAATTCAAGCTTACAATTCCCGTTAATCCGAACTTCCCGATAAACCGAACGACCCTCGGTCCCAATTAGTTCGGATTAACGAGACTCTACTGTATTTACGATATTCTAAAGTTGTTTCCAAAAAATCATTCATTGGTTAAAACTTATTTAACTAAACAAAATAGTATACACAGGAATAGCTCACAATCACTGTTGGCCTGAGCTATAGTTAAATATTTTTCCAATCTATGTATTAGATAAAGACAATGAACCCCCTTTTTCGAACTTGGCAAGTCATTGGAGTCATATTCAAGAAGAATTAATTAACTACACTGCACATCAAAAATAGTGTAACACTTTGTATCTTCTTAAAATGACCTGTTTTAATCTATCTTAATGAGTATCTGTAATTTATTCAAGCATTTAATATGAAATATCTTATACATTTCTAAGTAAATTTAACACAAATCCATATCATTTTAATCAAATTAATACAATTTAAATTAAATAAAGACAAAAATGTCGAAATTTTTTTTAATGCCAATTGCTTAAAATTTTAAAATTATCTTTCCATTTCAGATTTTCTCTATTTTATTGGAAAATCTTATAAAAACAAAATTTTTGATTATTCTCCAAATACACATATCAAGATTATGTTGATTTGGCCCTAAAATTGAATATGATTTATTTTTCTGTTTTATTTAATTTATTTATTAAAATGATATGGATTTGTGTTAAATTTACTCAAAAATGTATAAGATATTTCATATTAAATGTTTCTTAAATTAGAGTATTATTAAGATTAGAATAGGCCTTCTTAAGAAGAAACAAAGTATGCCACGGGCAGCGTATTTTTTTTTTTTTTTTGCTGAATTGAAAAGCCCTCATTTATATCCTACAGTACAGTCCTAAGTGGGTGAATTTATTTTTTGACAAATTCCCACACACAATAACAGAATTATTTAATTATAAAGGGAATAATATGTTGGCCACACAATTATGATAGCTCGAATCCTTGCCAAAATGAAAAAGTCCTCTTTTTTTCTCTTTTTTTTCCTCTTATGTGATTGATTTCATCGGAAGGGAGGCTCATTTTTTTGAAACACAATCCGTGTATCCCAAGCAGAGGGCTAATCCCGTTAGCGTATGTCTCGCTGCATCTCGCTCTCTCTTCTTAAATATTGTCTTTCTATAGAGAGAAATCAACTGAAATCAAATCGAAGCCATCAAGACGAGATGTATTTGAAAATAATCCATCTATCAATATATATAGAGTGTATTGAAAGGGGGAGGGCTTTAACATTTAGGTAAAAGTCTTGCTTCTTCATGTTATGATCTTACATATATCCAAATGGCTACCAATTGAACACCAAGTCTCAGTTATCGAAAAACACCTTAAAAAAAAAAGTTATAATAAATACAGAGTGTCCGCCGGCGAAGCTCAGTTTGACCAAGTTCCTATTAAAATTTCAAAATGAAATTTCGCACACTCATAGAGAATCCAAGGTCCCTAAATGGGGTGGCTCAAAAGAACAGCCACTAAAATCGACACTGTTAAGTAAGGATGTGAATTCTGATGAAAACTGATCTGAAGTATCCGGCAGAACAAACAAAACTGTGCAATAGCAATGATAGTCTTATTTAATTAGTATGATTTTAATATACTTCATAAATATTTAAATAGTTTAGAGCGCGAATTTCAAACCAGAATTTATTAAATTTAGATTTGTGAAATAAATTTTAAAAGAATAATTTCAAGTTTCCTTAAAATAATTATAAAATAATATTAATAAAAATTCCTTGAGGTAGTCGAGTTATTTGAGAACGTTTAGACCAGTGATTCTCAACTTGTCGCTGTACACTTTTAACGATTTCAAAATTTGGCGGCACACAAAGAAAAAGATAAGTTTAAAAGTTGTTACTTATTCATATACTGGTATATTAATTTTATTTCATATCCTGAGTATATTAATATTAAATCACCGAAGTATATGAAAAACGATTGAATATTCATCTTTTTTTTTTACGGTGGACTGATATTCAGAATTCGCAAATAGTGTAACCGTAGTCTCAATTGTGTTTTGCTCAAAAGGTCCACGTTCAGCCCGAGGGCGGATCCAGAGGTGTTTCTCGGGGGGGGGGGGTAATCTGGTGTGACTGGTCGCACAGCACACAATTTTTTCTTAATTTCGGTAATTTAAAGGCGCATCTTGTACTTGTTTGCCAGAATATAAATACAAATCAAATTTTTAAGTATTAATTTTTAAAATTTTACATTAAAATATTTTTTTTTTTTCGAAAAAAAGTATTTTTTTCAAATCTCAGGGGGGGTAATTACCCCCCTTTACCCCCCCCCCCCCCCCTTGTATCCGCCCTTGGTTCAGCCTAAGTAGTCAAATGGATAGTAGTTATTATTTACAAGAAAATCTGTAAATTTAGTATTCCAAAAACACTGAAATTAAATTTTTTTTTTTTTTACAATGTAATAAGATTCAATCCGTGATTATTTAAATAAAGATCTAATTTTTGAAAACTGGGTCCAATTGGGAACACTGATCTACAGATCCTTTTAATGGATTTTGTCCATTTCAGAAATTTTCATTATTTTTTATGGCTTGAGCCAACAAAATTCAATTCCTTGTTATTCTCTCTTATCATTAGTGCCAACAATTCTAATTTCACACGCTTATAATAATAATAATAATAATAAAGCCTTCGGGCTTGGAGTAGTTGGTAGCGAGCCTGCCTTGTATACCAAGGGTCGCGGGTTTGGATCCCAAACAGTTCAATGATACAAAATGGCTTAAATAAGAATGCCTGGAGCCCCAATACATAACGTTATATTTACAAATAACGAGTATCGTTTAAGTCTTAAATGGCCTAAGTTGCCGAAAAGACTGTGTGAATGTGAGTGTAAATTGGAAAAAGGTGTGAGTGTTTTTTAAAGTGAAACTATTATTTGATCCTCCCAAATTTTTCGCTCTTCTATCAGCATGATCGCGTGACGACAAAAA
>JAKCPI010017953.1:0-12583 GCA_023213315.1 Euborellia annulipes | reverse complement strand
CACTAGTCGACAAGGTTTTTTTCACAAGAAATCTGATAAGTGAACCTAGTACATTTTTTTATCCTGAATTCAGATATGTAGTTAGAATTTTTCCATCAGGCACAGTTTTAGAGATATAGAGCAAAATAGATTTTAGTCGAAAATGGGCTCTAAAACGGCTTTTATTTAAAATGTTCAAATTATTTTTAACGCGACACCCCGTCAAAATATGCAGCTAGTTAGAATACATATAAATTTTAAGTTTCATCCCAATCGGAGGTCATTTAGACGTGCCGCAATCGGCTAAAAGTTTAGAAAAATCGAAATTTTCAAGATTTTTTTGCTTTGGTCACCCCTAATACAATTTTAGAGATCCCTGAATGAAAAAACCATATATGTACGATATTCTATAGTTCCTTGGCTTTCTAAAAAGCATTCATTCGTAAAAATCTGTTAATTATTAACGAAATTATTAATAAAAACGTGAGCAAAGAAAAAACACAAGTACACTCACTGGTCGAAAAAAATGGACTTCAATTGAATTAAAAAGCGAACCCTATCCACGAGAAGCTAATGAATCCTCTCTGAGCATCGGGTCAAGGGCCCTAACTTTATTATATATTATTTAAAAAAATATTTTTTGAATCTCATATCTTTCTTTATACTTCTAAAAGAACAAGAGGTCCATTTTTTTTGTCCAGTGAATGTACTTGTTTTTTTCTTTGCTCACGTTTTTATTAATAATTTCGTTAATAATTAACAGATTTTTACGAATGAATGCTTTTTAGAAAGCCAAAGAACTATAGAATATCGTACATATATGTTTTTTTCATTCAGGGATCTCTAAAATTGCATTAGGGGTGACCAAAGCAAAAAAAATCTTGAAAATTTCGATTTTTCTAAACTTTAAGCCGTTTGCGGCACGTCTAAATGACCTCCGATTGGGATGAAACTTAAAATTTATATGTATTCTAACTAGCTGCATATTTTAACGGGGTGTCGCGTTAAAAATAATTTGAACATTTTAAATAAAAGCCGTTTTAGAGCCCATTTTCGACTAAAATCTATTTTGCTCTATATCTCTAAAACTGTGCCTGATGGGGAAAAACTGAATTGATATTTGAATTCAGCATGAAAAATACTTCTAGAATTTCATATCTTCATTCTTGTGAAAGAAAAAAAGTTCATTTTTGTCGACTAGTGTTATTTAATAATTGAATATTATACTCACAAAATCACAAAACCTGGAGCTCCCCGCCACAGCCCTGATGTCAATTGGTCGGCTTCTCTGCCAAAACTAAATTCGATCCTTGTTTAAGCTTATTAAAGACAGCAAAGATAGACGTGTCAGATCCTGCTTAAACTTGCAAAGCCTGGAAGAGAAAAAATATAGTAAATTAAATCCATGGCCAAAATATTAGTGTAGTGAATTTTTTTCTAATTTATTTATAAATAATTTTATTATTATTACAAATTTTGACCTGTTTTATTATCTAATGCATTTAGAAACAAATCATTTGTTCTATATTGGATTTATATATTTGTATGCAGTGCCGGCTCTAGGATTTTTCGCACGGCGGAACGCCGATGCAGAACAGTAATTGACGGCTTACAACTTTAAAATTTTACAATTGCTCGACTTCGGCGGAAAATTTTTCCCCCTCTCATGAAAATCATTTTACCTTTTGTATAGGATCACAGAATTTTTTTCCGCCGTGCGAGAAAATTTTATTTACGCCCCTGAATCACCCAAGGTGAGCAAGAAGGTCCTGGGGGTTAAATAATGGAGGGTAAATTATGGCGCCCTTATGCGGAAGACTCGGAAGCAAAAAAAAAAAAACTTGAGGAAGAAAAAAATTTTCCGCAAGGAAAAAAAAAAAATAATGGGGATTGACTTCCCCGAGACTTTCTCGTATATTCTTTTGGAATTACGTCTGGGTGTGTGTGAACACGATTGCTTAAAAACCAAAGCAGCTAGATCGATGAAATTTGGTATATGCTCCTTACACTAAAATTGTAGATTTCTATCAACTTTTGGAGTAAATACGTCACTTGGAAATAGTACTTTACTTAAAAAGTTTTTCGAAAATTTTGAAATTTTCAATTTTTTTGTTATATTATGATAAAATACTCTATTTTAAAAAGTTTTTATTCTTTGACATTTTTACGAAAACTGAATAGTTTTTGAAATAATCAAAGAAGAAATAGAAAATATTCGTTAATTTTGATAAAAAATCAAAACAAAATCATACAGTGTCATTAAAAAAAGGGTAAATATAAACAAATTCATTTGTTTCACAAATTCATTTGTTTATATTTACCCTTTTTTTAATGACACCTGTATGATTTTGTTTTGATTTTTTATCAAAATTAACGAATATTTTCTATTTCTTCTTTGATTATTTCAAAAACTATTCAGTTTTCGTAAAAATGTCAAAGAATAAAAACTTTTTAAAATAGAGTATTTTATCATAATATAACAAAAAAATTGAAAATTTCAAAATTTTCGAAAAAACTTTTTAAGTAAAGTACTACTTCCAAGTGACGTATTTACTCCAAAAGTTGATAGAAATCTACAATTTTAGTGTAAGGAGCATATACCAAATTTCATCGATCTAGCTGCTTTGGTTTTTAAGCAATCGTGTTCACACACACACACACACACACACACACACACACACACACGACATAATGCCAAAAATGGTTTTTTTGGACTCAGGGAGGTCTAAAACGTGGAGAAACATCAAAATCTCGAAGTCGAATTTTTTTACGATTACATAACTTTCTCTATGCGAGAAAGTAAAAAAGGTAAAATGATACGAATTTTGTATAGGAAATAAAAGTTTCGGTTTCGGTCTTTTTTTTGATGCTTTGCTCTATTAAATGAAACGCGCCTGTTTGATGCCGAACCAAAGCACAAGAGTGAACATTTGGTTGTCTAAGCATCAGGCAAAAATAGACTTTTTGGCGCAATTGTCCTAATCGTTCAAAAAGTTTTCTAGTTAGGTCCTGATCATCAATATTCATAAAAACTATCTTGAAAGTTCTTCTGATTTTGCTTAACTCCAGTAGAAGTAAAAATTTTATTAAATTATATAACAAATATGTCTTCAAATTGAATGTTGAAACAGTTGAAGGAAATATATAGTTAAAATCAAGAATAACAAATTGCAGTGTTTTAGAGAAAAATGTTTTCTCTTACCAATCAATTTGGTAAATTAAGACGAAAAAAGCTACGAGATTGGTTTAATTTATAAATATCTATAGATAAAGTTGACAATTTTTGAATGGTCTGATTCACCCTGAATTCAAGACATGGTCTGCTAATACATTATTTTAACGCCTCGGGTGGGTGCCTCACTTAAATATAAAATTTCAACCTCCTAGCTCAATTCCTTCATGCTTTCAATTGAACCCAGACAGACAGACCATGTCGCGAAAACCACTTTTTGGATTCAGGGGACCTCAAAACGTGAAGATCCATCAAAATCTCGACATCGAATTTTTGACATGAATCCAATACTTTCTCTCTATATAGGTAAGAGAAAGCAAAAATCAATTTGTATTGATAAAACAAACCAGGAAGAAAATATTTTCGTAATCGAAAAAAAAAAAATAAATAAATAAATATTAATAATAAAATTAAAAGTTGGTTTATTTTAAAATGCCAATAGATATTTTATTTAAAAATGGATTTTGCAATTATTTTAATATTACTACCTAACTATAATCAAATATAATAATCAAGGAAGCCGTCAAGGTAATCACCAACTTACTAACATCTATTGTCTATATAGATAAACATCGAATGTAATTTATTAGAAATATGCATCAAAAAGTTGTTTAAATGAAAATATTCAAATTCTCACAATTTATTTTGATCGGCATATGCAATTATGCAGATGTTAACATTTCCTTAATTTTAATTAAATTTCATATCAAAGTATTCTGAAACATGAATGGTCCTTGTTAATTTCGACAAGTAATAAATTAATCAGATTATTCACGGCCGTTGAGAGGGGATTAATTTACTAAGGAAGAGAGCAATCGGTTCGAAACAACCTCCAGTGATTCACTGATTCATTCACTCGAAAAATACTATGAATAAAGTTAAACATTAGTATGGTGATAGAGTAGTAATCTCTACATCCTTGATATTTTAATCAATCGCATTGTGATTCCAACAATCCACTTATTATTATTTAAAATATATCCTTATTTTAATTTCGCTAGTATTTTCTTAGAATTTATATTAATTCATTAATTGAATCGAATAAAAATATACATATGCAAATTGTTTTTTATTATTTTCACTAGAATTCGATTCATTTTTTTAAAATTTATTACAAAATGCTAAACGTGTGGTTTTCCAAAATAAATCCGACGATGTTTTGTGTTTATTTTTCATATGACGTATTTAACACCTGTGGGAGGATTTTACATTTCAATAACAAATAATGGATGAAGTCTTGTTTAATAATAAATCCGCATTGAAAGAATAGAAAACTTAATGTCATTCTAATCATGAATGAAAATGGGAATCATTCATTGTTTAATATAAATCGGAATGAACAGAATTCAATGAATCTTTTGGGAAATGCCAAATGACAGTAGCGTATTTGGGTTTGTGAGCTAGCTCCCTCAGAAAGAAAAAAAAATTTACAAAATTTGAATAAAAACAAGGAAATCAAGCCGAAAAACATTACAAATTTTAATATAAATTCTACGAATTTCTGCAAAGATGTCAGAAAGAAATAGCTTAATATTTTTTTCCTTTCAAGCAAGGATGCGGATTAAGCAAAATCCAAATAAATAATAAATATAAAAATAGTTTTTGAGCTGAGGTGAGAAGTTTCGGGTACAGGAGTGAACTCCGAGAAAAAATTCGCCTTGCTGAGGAAGATTGGCAGCATTAGCGGTCAAATGGGGAAAAAAAATAAAATTTCTATATTTTCTTTTTACTGAACCGAAAAGGCCTTATTCACCTCTTTCTAAAATTTATATTTAAATTAAATAGAATAGAAAATGGTTCACTTGAGCCGGAGAAAGTGCACAGTACTTGAAAACGGCTGCAGAATAAGCAGTCGAAACGTTGTACACTATTTATATATATCTCGACACAAAAAAAATCTGGTTCGACAGTCACACCAGATTTTAAGAAAATGATTTTTAAATTTTAGCTCATCATTACTTTATTATTTTTGCTTCCTTTAGAAGTGAGTAATTAAAGTCCATTATAAAATGGGTTAATTACTAAAAGAATAAAACTAGTTTTATTAACTTTTCAGAATTGAACAAATCAATTAAACGGCATTTTTAATCTGGGTTTTTGGGACAAATTTCCTCCTAGTGAATGGAAAAAAAAATCTTCAAATAAATTTTCAAAACGAAACATAAAAAATCTGGTGTGATTGGCACACAGCACACAACTTTCTCTTACCTTCGGAAATCGAAAGTTGTGTTCTGTGCTTGTCACCCCAGATTTTTTGTGTCGACATGTATTTAGTTCCCGACAGTACGGAACATTTGAATTCAGATGTAAAATTTATAAGTATTTACAATTACATTTATGTTTAATATAAGTTTTTTTTTGTATCACTGCCAACTCTAGAAAATTAATTAATAATGGAGAAAATCCAGTTTTTGCTTTTTGACAACTTCGATTTATATTCTTTTGAAAACCTGTTATAAAAGATCACAATTCTGATTTACTCGAAATTTCCAAATTTGGTATGATTTAATAATTCTAGAGGGTAGTTCTTTCTCGGGATTCCCCGGAAATTTTAATCACACGTTCCTCTCCCCACATTTAATTCATAACTAACCCTACGTGGCATCAAATAAATTCGCTTAACTGTATTCGAAATGCCAAAATGAAATTTTACTTTTCTTTTATCTAGTTTTTTCAAAAAAGGTTTTTCCTTATTCTTTAAGGACTGCTCTGGTCTTCGTGATATATTTTTTGCATATCTTAGTTAATTTTTTTATGTTACGGCTTCATTTAAGCCATAAAGTAGTGAAATGAAAAAGAAATAAAGAGAAATAGATGAAAAAAATCTATCAGTCTATTTGTCAGAAGAACACATATTTATAATTTTTGCCTAAATGATGAAGATTTTTTTTTCCTATAAGAAATGTATTAAAGTCTCTTGATAAATAGGACCTTCTAAAAATATAAATATAAAGAAAGGCGAAGATCCGCTGTACCAATAAACTTCTTTGTGACGTGAATAATGCTGCTCCAAGGAAACGTATCGTGGACTTATTTAGTTTCGCTTAAATAACCGAATTCTAAGGCAGATCGGCTTGCACTGAAAAATGATGTTGCAAATAACATTACTAATTTTTGGTCACTAATAGAAACATATTCAGAGTTCAATGTTCTTTAATCATGACCAAGGCCTTCAACTTATTTATTTTTTTTTTTTGCCAATGAAAAATTTTGTTTAAATCGTGTTTTTAGCCTATATATAAAAGTAGAGTTATTTTTTAATAAAACTTCATGTCAAATGCTGCGGTGATCATGATCGGTTTTTCAATTTAGGTTGTTCTATTAAGCTAAGTTAAGGGGATCCCAATAAGAATTTCAAATATAATAAGCTAAGTCAGAGTCGGCAACTGCGGCTTGCCAGCCGCATGAGGTTCTTTGTATATATTCAAATGGTTGGTCAAATTTTCTTTTCTTTCGTGTATCGGTGCTACCAATACTTAAATAAATTATCCGACGACGATATTTTAAATTCAGGAGCTGCCAAGAGCTCATCTAAGCTAGAGGCAAGCATAACAGATATCCTGATCAAGGCCGAAAGGTTGACATTGTTGTTCAATAAAGCAGAAAAAATAATTTTTCTTCATTATTTGCTTTGGCTGACTTGTTCTCATTTTTACTTTCTCTTACTCTATATATGAAATAAATAGATAAAGTTTTGGGATCATGTCAAAAATTCGATGTCGAGATTTTGATGGATATACATGTTTTGAGGTCCCCTGAGTCCAAAAAAAGTGGGTCTGTCATTGTGTCTGTTCGTAACGAATTTTAGCATGAAGGAATTGAGCTACCGGATTGAAATTTTATATTTAAGTTAGGTACCCTCCCGGATACACAAAATAAGCAAAAAGTACTAGTACTTTACTAATGTACTTTTTCACTTTTTTTTCGATTTTCTCAAAATACACTCCAACGATTTTGATTAAAATTCAAAAATCACTTTTTTTTAGATGCTCTTTAAAATGTATATTCTCATTTTGCAATTGAAATCTTCTGAAGACCACTTTACTCTTGTACTTCATAGGGAAGATAGGAGAAATGGTTGCCATGGTAACAAAATATAAATATTTTCCCATACTTATAAATTTTACATCTTGAATTCTAGCCCACGGGGCGTGGTGTAGAGGTTAGCGTGCTAACCTCATATACCAAACGTCGCGGGTTCGGACCCCAGGCAGTCCGATGATTTTATTTAAGCCATCTGGATACCAGATGGCTTAAATAAAAATGCCTGGACCCTAATATATATAAATTCATAAATAACGGTTATCGTAAATGTCTTATATGGCCTGAGCTGCCGAAAAGACAGTGTGAATGTGTGTGTGAGTGTGAGTGTGAATGAGAAAAAAGTGTGAATGTTTTTAAAAAAAAAAAAAAAAAAAAAAATCTTGAATTCTAATATATCGGTGGAAAACTAAATATACATGTATGTCGACACAAAAAATCTGGTGTGACAAGCACAGAACACAACTTTCTCTTGCCGAAAGGTAAAATAAAGTTGTGTGCTGTGCGACCAGTCACACCAGATTTTTGAAAAATTCCTGATGGACATGAAAAAAGAGTTAGGTCAAAAATATGTATTTTGTGATAACACTTATTAATGAAATCAGCAAGGAATATTATAATTTTCAATATGGAAGACAACTGGAAGGGAGTCAGCCAAAGGAACATCTGCTTAATAAAAATTCTCAAAAATACTGTAATAGTGAGAGTAAGCAAATGGCTAAGAGGAATAAGCCGCGGATTACGGATCTGTTTCAACCCAACTCGTATTCCAGTGTCGCATAGACACAAAGGGTCTAATTTGAAATGGCCTAAGTGCCTTAACAGGGGATGCTTCCGAATTGGTTAACCCGGGAGGTGGCGGCCTGATGGCTGGAAAGGAGCATTTTCTCATGTAATAATAAAGACGTTTCGGCTTTAATGGAATATCGTCACCATCAGTCACTTCAGAGAGTATAAAACAAGTGCATTAGCATAGCGTTGTGACTTGATGCTATTGAGGGTCTTTTATTGAACAGAGGTTTATTTCACTCCAAGTTATCATCCAATTCTTTATAGAAATGAAGAAGTGAGAGAAAAAATAAGCCAGACAAATTCACAATGACACACATGATAGATAGACATTAACTTTTGTCCTGAGGCTGTTACGCCATCCTGGAGTACAAAAAATAATACGAAAAAAATCTACACTCATATTTACCCTCCTACCCACTTCATTTTGACGAAATCGGCGCGAGATATTTAGATAAACAAAAAAAAAAAAAATCAAGAGGTGGAAAAAATAAAGTTTTGCTAAAAAAAATGGACAAATGATGAAAAAATTTTCTAAGGGTGGAAAAAATTTCGTTTTGCTAGGGGAAAAAAAAAGGAAGGGAGTCCCTAGTGTGTAATGTTATTCCGAACGCACCTTTAGGGTTCCATCGACTTCAAAAGGTTGGGAAACACTGGTCTAAACTAATATATTTCATAGATATGTAAGTTTTGAGATTAGTTATTTCAATAAGATAACAATATTTTTATAGAGTGTAAAATGAAAGAATAATTAAATAGGCAGAATGAAAGAGCAAGCAGCTAGTTATATTTCAATTTATTAATAAACCAGGGCCGATGTTTCGCTCACATATGGGACCATCTTCAGGGCCAGGTTAATGTCTGAAAATATATATTATCCTCGCCAAGTTATATTGGGCATACACAATTGTACGTAGCTTAATTATGATAATGCCTCAAATTTTATTATTATCATACCATGGACAGAGAGTGAATGACGTCATTAAGCTACGTACAATTGTGTATGTCCAATATAACTTGGCAAGAATAATATATATTTTCAGACATTAATCTGGCCCTGAAGATGGTCCCATATGTGACCGAAACGTCGGCCCTGGTTTATTAATAAATTGAAATATAACTAGCTGCTTGCTCATTCATTCTGCCTATTTAATTATCAACACTCAGCTATCTATATACCTCCTTCAAAGAAAGAATAATTCTTTAACCGTTGTTCTTTTTTTGGAACTTTCTGATAAATTCGACAATAATATTTTTTTCAAATACCGTGCCAAATATTGAAAATTTCATCTAATCCATATCAATCTTTCGTTTCAATATAGGTATATATATATATATATATATATTTACTTTCTCTTACCCTATATATGAAATATATAGAGAGAGAAAGTATTGCGATCATGTCAAAAATTCGATGTCGAGATTTTGATGGATATACATGTTTTGAGGTCCCCTGAGTCCAAAAAAGTGGGTCCCGCAAATTGGTCTGTGTGTCTGTGTGTGTGGAACCATTTTTTTAGCATGAAGGAATTGAGCTACCGGATTGAAATTTTATATTTAACTTAGGTACCTTTGAAGAATCTCAAAATAAGCTTTTGAACAAAATCGGCCAAAAAGTACTAGTACTTTACTGATGTACTTTTTCAGTTTTTTTCGATTTTCTCAAAATTCCCTCCAAGGATTTTTTTTTAAATTCATAAATGAACTATTTTTTAGATGCTCTTTAAAATGTATATTCTCATTTTGCCGTTGAAATCTTCTGAAGACCACTTTACTCTTGTTCTTCATAGGAAAGATAGAACTGGTTGCCATGGTAACGGAATTTAAATCTTTTTATTTATCTTTTTATTAGATTAAAAATCAATTATTATTTAAATTCCCATTTATTTTTTTTTATTTCTGTTTTAATTGTTTCCAAGAAAACATATATATATATACTCTCCCACTTGCAAACATTATCGTCTCTCTCTACTCTTTTTAAATTCCCTTTCCACCTTATCTTCGCATAGAAACAATGTTAATTTCCTATAGGGATTTGTATGTTAATTTCGATTCAAAAGGGGGTCCCCTTTAGAACTTTTTAGGCATTTAAAATTTTTTTTTTCCAATTCTTATGAAATTTTGTATTTATTTACGATTCTATATTGTGTATAAAATGTCCAAATATGAGATTAAAATTTTGAAAAATAACCATAGTTTATTTGAAGCAGTCAACATTTAAAATGCAAGTTTGAAACTAAGGTGCTATCGGAAACTAAATATATCTCGACACAAAAAATCTGGTGTGACCAGCACAGTGCACAACTTTCTCTTACCGAAGGGTAAGAGAAAGTTGTGTGCTGTGGTCCGAACCCGCGACGTTTGGTATATGAGGTTAGCACGCTAACCTCTACACCACGCCCCGTGGGCTAGAATTCAAGATGTAAAATTTATAAGTATGGGAAAATATTTATATTTTGTTACCATGGCAACCATTTCTCCTATCTTCCCTATGAAGTACAAGAGTAAAGTGGTCTTCAGAAGATTTCAATTGCAAAATGAGAATATACATTTTAAAGAGCATCTAAAAAAAAGTGATTTTTGAATTTTAATCAAAATCGTTGGAGTGTATTTTGAGAAAATCGAAAAAAAAGTGAAAAAGTACATTAGTAAAGTACTAGTACTTTTTGCTTATTTTGTGTATCCGGGAGGGTACCTAACTTAAATATAAAATTTCAATCCGGTAGCTCAATTCCTTCATGCTAAAATTCGTTACGAACAGACACAATGACAGACCCACTTTTTTGGACTCAGGGGACCTCAAAACATGTATATCCATCAAAATCTCGACATCGAATTTTTGACATGATCCCAAAACTTTATCTATTTATTTCATATATAGAGTAAGAGAAAGTAAAAATGAGAACAAGTCAGCCAAAGCAAATAATGAAGAAAAATTATTTTTTCTGCTTTATTGAACAACAATGTCAACCTTTCGGCCTTGATCAGGATATCTGTTATGCTTGCCTCTAGCTTAGATGAGCTCTTGGCAGCTCCTGAATTTAAAATATCGTCGTCGGATAATTTATTTAAGTATTGGTAGCACCGATACACGAAAGAAAAGAAAATTTGACCAACCATTTGAATATATACAAAGAACCTCATGCGGCTGGCAAGCCGCAGTTGCCGACTCTGACTTAGCTTATTATATTTGAAATTCTTATTGGGATCCCCTTAACTTAGCTTAATAGAACAACCTAAATTGAAAAACCGATCATGATCACCGCAGCATTTGACATGAAGTTTTATTAAAAAATAACTCTACTTTTATATATAGGCTAAAAACACGATTTAAACAAAATTTTTCATTGGCAAAAAAAAAAAAATAAATAAGTTGAAGGCCTTGGTCATGATTAAAGAACATTGAACTCTGAATATGTTTCTATTAGTGACCAAAAATTAGTAATGTTATTTGCAACATCATTTTTCAGTGCAAGCCGATCTGCCTTAGAATTCGGTTATTTAAGCGAAACTAAATAAGTCCACGATACGTTTCCTTGGAGCAGCATTATTCACGTCACAAAGAAGTTTATTGGTACAGCGGATCTTCGCCTTTCTTTATATTTATATTTTTAGAAGGTCCTATTTATCAAGAGACTTTAATACATTTCTTATAGGAAAAAAAAATCTTCATCATTTAGGCAAAAATTATAAATATGTGTTCTTCTGACAAATAGACTGATAGATTTTTTTCATCTATTTCTCTTTATTTCTTTTTCATTTCACTACTTTATGGCTTAAATGAAGCCGTAACATAAAAAAATTAACTAAGATATGCAAAAAATATATCACGAAGACCAGAGCAGTCCTTAAAGAATAAGGAAAAACCTTTTTTTGAAAAAACTAGATAAAAGAAAAGTAAAATTTCATTTTGGCATTTCGAATACAGTTAAGCGAATTTATTTGATGCCACGTAGGGTTAGTTATGAATTAAATGTGGGGGAGAGGAACGTGTGATTAAAATTTCCGGGGAATCCCGAGAAAGAACTACCCTCTAGAATTATTAAATCATACCAAATTTGGAAATTTCGAGTAAATCAGAATTGTGATCTTTTATAACAGGTTTTCAAAAGAATATAAATCGAAGTTGTCAAAAAGCAAAAACTGGATTTTCTCCATTATTAATTAATTTTCTAGAGTTGGCAGTGATACAAAAAAAAACTTATATTAAACATAAATGTAATTGGAATGGCTTTTACAAGCTTGTAAATGAATTAAATTACAATGTAATCAATTGATGATAATTAATAATTTCCATAACTGATGATTAGAGACCGGACAAAAAAGCATAAAAAAATGGAAAAAAAAGTGCTTAAAAAAGCATAAAAAACTTGAATAATAAGTTGTTAAATAAGCATAAAAGTTGAAAAAAAGCATCTAATAAGCAATTTTTACTCATACCAATGGCGTATACAAATTTTTTTTCAAAGAAACTAAATTTATTCAGCCCCGCCCTGGGAAATTTTTTTTTTTTTTGCGGAACCAAATTTTTTCACCCTTCGG
>JAKCPI010017952.1:0-12662 GCA_023213315.1 Euborellia annulipes | reverse complement strand
CCATACATTACTTAGATTCAATCTCAACAACCTACCCCATAAATTTGATCTTCGCATTCATCCAATCTCGAAAACTATCCAGTACACTGTAGATGGGATGTTGTTTGTATATAAAATCAAAACAGTTAATAAAATGTTACACTATATAGGCCTATATATATGCTGATGAGCAATGATACATGTCTAAAAAAACTTTTGTATATAGACGGTCTTTATCTGGACAACTGTGAATTGGATTCTGAATGATAATTGGAGATGGATGCTGAATTAAAATAAAACTAGGATCAATTTCCTGTTTTAATTTTTATGTTTAGATGCACAAAAAATTATACTCAATAGATGGGCCTATACGGTCCATAAATATTAGTATCAAACACAAAGTATTTTTTTAGATTAATAAATGTAAACAAACTAACTTAAAAATAAATCAAAAATAAACAAGTCCAATGATCTGATTTTCTATTTTAATCTTTTATTCAGAATACCACACAGTCTTTAAAAAAAAAAAAATATATTTAAAGAATTCGTGATGCTTAGCAACTCACATCATTAATCTGATTACTTTTCTTTTATTGATTATTTTAGAATTATATAATCAAATTGAAAACATTTTTTAAATTTAATTATTCAAGTAAACATAATCTATTTTCAAAGTCTTATATAAGAGGGGGAACACAAACAAAAAGTTAAAAAAAGGTGTTTACATATTCTTCCTAAGATATAGGTTTGAAATAATAAAGTTAATTTAGATTACTTTATTTAAAAAAGAAATTTTTTCAATGAATGAAAAACCACTCAGCAGCTCACTGTTAGAGAATACGTGGTTAGCGACCATGAGTTACCCGAGCTGATTCTGGCATTTCCTCTATACTCCTTATGCTAGTATTTTACCTATTCCATCTCATCAAACCTTAAGTTCTCACCTATGATTTTCATTGCCGACCCATTAAAAATGTGTACTAATCACTAAAAATAACGAAAATTGACTCACTTGTTTCCACTTGATATTTTAGAAGCTTACATTTTATAAAATTAAATATTTTAAAAATCATTATATTTATGAATATCCGAAATAAAACCATTTTATTAAAATTTTATGATATTTTACAGCAAAGCAGCAGTTCATGATGTGGCTCGGACTGGCAAAATATGTGTCCTAGATATCGATACCGAAGGAGTGAAACAAGTTAAAAAAAGCGATCTGACGCCTGTATATATTTTCATTAAACCTCCATCATTGAATGATCTGGAGAAACGTCTTCGGGATCGTGGGACAGAAAGTGAAGAGTCACTTCAAAGGAGATTGAGTTGTGCTAGAAAAGAAATTGAATATGGTAAATAAATTATTTTTATTTCAACTCTAACCCTTTATGATGCACAACTCATTAAGACCCGGTACCTGGTAAACAAAGTTCACCATCGTTTAACTTATTGTTAAAGCAGTGGCGGATCCAGAGTAGTTTTTTCCCGGGGCGGGGGGGGGGGGTAATCTGGTGTAACTGGTCGCACAGCACGCAATTTTTTCTTATTTTCGGTAATTTAAAGGTGCATTCTGTACTTGTTTACCAGAATTTTTTCCCAAAAAAAAAAATATTTTTGTCAAATCACGGAGGAGGGGGGGGGGTGAATTGATATATTTGAATCCCGTTCCTGATACTTGTTAAGGTGACGCAAATTTGCCCAATCGATCACAAATTCATCTCATAAAATATTTTAATTCTAAATAATATTAAAATCTATTAACGAGAAAAAAATTCTTTTCATATAGGCTTAATCTAGTCGAGTTGATTAATAAATTTCAAGTGAAGAATTGATATATGTATTTGAAATAAAAGTAAATATAAATGGTGTAGATAATATTTATGTTTTAGTGCAAAAACAACCATTGTCATTTTTTTACAAAACATTGATTGTTCTTGCATTAAGCCATTGATATAAAAGCTATAGTCTTCTGTTGACTTGACGAAATTATTTTTGTTTAATATGAAATATTTTTTTTTTTTTCAGGTGAAACTGAAGGAAATTTCGATTTAATTCTTATAAATGATTCTCTAGATAAAGCTTATACGAAAGTTTAAAGATTTTATTTCAAAAGAGCTCATCAATAAACCAACCAAAGGTAATTTTATACCTTTAAGATTAATTTAAGAAATTTCATTTCCTCATCTGCTTACATTTTTCTTTAATTTTTCCGAAATTTCCTTTTTTTAAATGTTTAGTAATTCCTTATTTTTTTTCTGTTTCTCTCTCTTTCTCTCTATTTCTATTAATCTTTTCACATTTCTCATTACTTTAGATAAACTTCGATGTCAAATAATAAATCCTCCATCTTTAAAAATTGATGAAAAGAAAATGTAAATACACATCAAGAAATTATTTTTCATCTTTTTATATTATTTATCAAAATAAATGATAATCCTAATTATTCTTTTTTTCTTTTCTTATTTCCCTTTGTTTCCCCTTCATTGTTTAGTTTTCACTTTCTCTTTTCTTGAAATTATACTATACTAGTCGCAGCCGCCTTCGGCGGGCTTTCCGCCTAGCCAGGGGGCTGCGCCCCTGGACCCCTTGCTGCCTTCGGCGAGCAAGTTTATTCCCAATTTGGGATATTTCTTGTTGCAAATGCAAGTGTTAAGATGTTAAGGAAGTATCTTATATTCAAGCGACACATGAAACCACTTTGACCGATTGGGCACAGCACAAAAGGGTCTGTTTATGACTGTTTAAAGGGGTCAGTCACCTGCGTCCTCTCTCCGCTTTTCAACTGCTGCGTAGCCCCCCACCCCCAGCCCATAGTCAGGTAGGAAGCTGGTTCACACAGCACATAGGACGCTCTCTAATTTCTAGCCAACTTGTTGATTTTGTGTTCTCATATTGAAGAAATTTGATTATAATTAATTTTCCAAAATATTTAAGAGATTCAAATTATTACTACGTTACTCCCTGGTCCATGTACTATATGTGTACTTAATTTCAAATGGATTAATTGAAAATTGTGGATTTCTATAGAACATATACATACATATTTACAACATACATACTTTTCCCATTTCATTTTTATATATATATATAGATATATAGATATATAGATATAGATATGATAGATAGATAGATAGATAGATAGATAGATAGATATATATTATATTTGATTATTTATTTTTCATCAAGGGAATAAACCATATCTCAAATTCACAAGAAGAATGAAGGTTTACAGTATTTGATTTTTGTAGATTGTTTAGAGTAAAATAAATTATTCTTTAAACATAATTTATTTGACTCTCAACAACATTGAAATTTTAGACAATTTCGGTCAATAGATGACTGTTAGCAGGTCTAAGAAGTCAAACATCAAGTGATATACAATTTGATGTTAAAAATGAAAAACTGTCTGTTTCCAAACTGTACAATCAAAAAGTCTTTATTTTTATTTTTGTTGAATAATGTAGGAATTGATCAACAAATGCAAAAATAAAATACAGTATATATTCACTCTTCTTCTTGTGAATTCTGTCTTCTGTTCTTCTCTCTTCTACATTAAAGTACTATTAAAACTCACAAGGGGAGTGTATTGCCTTCCCCGAGCGAAAATTTTTTTATGTGTAGTACTTAATGAAAAACAAATTCTGTTAAAGCCAGAGAATGCGCTTCTCAAGGATTCGTCTAAAAAATATATTTTGACCTTTATGTATTATTTATTACAATTATTGCTGGTATGTAGAGGAGGTAGTGTAGTAGAAGAACACTACCAAGTTAGCCACCATTAAAAATATGCTTCTTCGCAACGGCTTAAGACATTCTGGTAAATCTTTAACACTTTTTTTTTAGACGAACCTTGGAAGCGCATTCTCACGCGAATTTAACAGGATGTGTACCCCTTTTGCCCATTAGAGACGTTCGACACATAAATAAAATTTTTGGTCAAGTTCGGTGAGGAACGCGCAGTACATTCCCCTTGTTCAATATTAATGCCGCTATCCCCTCTACAATGGTCTTACTTGTTAGCCAATTAGCTTTGTGCTTTGGATAAAATGTTTTATTGCTTTGCCTAACCTGCCACTTCATTTCGATATTCAGCATAAATATAATCTCTCAGAAATTGATTTTAATTAAAATCAGACGGTGAGTTACAAGAATATCAAGATGGATTATATTAAAAAACAATCCACTGTCAACATTACTGTTAGATTTTATCTGACTACTCACGACAGCCAAAGTTTTAAATGGAAATAACATGATAAATGTTCTTTTGTGTCTTTAAAATTTTGTGACTCATCAACAGAACAACAACTTCGACCTCGAATAACTTTTGAACCGGTAGAGTAATCCAAAAATCATAGGAGACCTTTTTTGTAGAGCGTTAAATTTCCTGTAGGAATATGTTATGCTCTTACTAAGATGAGATACAGTTGATGAGTTAGAAAACTTTAAAGACACAAAAGAACATTTCCCATGTTATTTCCATTAAAAACTTTGCCTGCCGTGGGGAACGGGTTAACATTAATATTAAGAGCTGAAATTTGGCAGGAATTTTGTTTTATTTAAGGACTATTGGCGAAAAAAATTGGAAAAAGTCCAAAATAAGGACCACCCTAATATACATATAAAAAATTCTTTTAATATAAGCACCTTCCAGCTTGAGAACTATTTAAGTAAACTTCCATAGTTTCTCAATAATCCTCTAAAAAGAAATATAATAAGTAATGATTTACAGTCTTTCCAATAGATATTTTTATTATCATTGCTACACATGAATTGACAAAGTTTTAAGACCGCTTCTTTATGGAATCTGGCTGGCTAAGAACAGCGGGGAATAACGACGATGGTCCTGTGTGTTGTGTACCAGTGATTTTGAGCAATAAATTTTATTTTATCTTAACCATATCTGTGCAGATGAGCTGGCCAGCTAATAATTAATTTGTAAAAAAACAACTGAATATAAAAAAAAAACAACTTAAAGCTAATTTCTAATTGTTCTCAATGTTTCATTTTCCAGAAAATGGAGAATAATTAAGAAGGAGACGCATTGCAATCACAGCTCATCAAAAAAAGGCTTGCTGCATTCCAAAGGGCCCACATGCATACATTTTTTAAATTTATAACAACGCTTAGGCATTCCACTGCTTTTTTTAGGTAGCTATAAGAAATTAATTGGTGAAATGATATTCAAATAGTCTGATATTTTTTATGACAATGATTTCTAATTTTAGTAACCCGCATTTTTCCTATGTTTAGTTGCAAATATTTCTTGTAATATAAATAATTTAGTTAATTATTAATTAAAAATAAGAAGAATTTTAAGAAGTTATAGAGAAAAGACACATTTCAATTTGTGCCAAAGATAGGAAATTATCAATAATCATTGAATGGAGGTAACATTCATTATTAGAATGAAGCAATAAATTTAGTGACCCTTTCTTAGGGCTGCAAGTCCACGACTTCGGCTAATGATATTTAAACAATATATAAATTTAGTAGTGTCTTATTATAGAAACATTAGAAACATGCTATTTTATAAAATATCCTCTCTCTCTCCCCTATATATATACCAGGTGTATGCATAAGTTTTTTTCGGTTTTTTTGGTAAAGAAAAGTCGTAATGTTTTTTTTTTTTTTTTATTCAAAATATTGGCCAGCGGCTTCTACACATTTCGCCAATCTTTCAGTTATATCATGAATATCATGCCAGAAAAACCGCTTGTCTTTTGCGGGAATCCATTCGTTGACCCATTTTTCAACTTCCTCGAAATTGCTGAACTGCTGCTCTGCTAGCGCGTGCCCGATTGACGGATGATAGATGGTGTCAGGTCTGGGGAGTAGCGGGTGCAGAAGGATGTTCCACCCAAGCGATTTTAACATGTCTCTCACTGGTTTTGTCGTATGAGGCGGCGCATTGTCGTATAACAAAATCACTTTGCCATGTCTTTTGGCCCATTTCGGTCGTTCCCCATTTCTCGTAAACGTCTGCTGATTGTTTCTTGGGACATATTTAATGCTTTTGCCAATTGCTGGTGAGTTTGAGTTGGTCATCATCCAATAACTCCTGCAATTGCTCATCTTCGCACTTTTATGGCCTTTCAGAGCGCTCACTGTCTTTCACATTGAAATCACCATTTTTAAATTGTCGAAAACATGTCTCACATGTTCTAATCGATGAAGCGTGATCACCCTAAGTTTCTACAAACAAAAGATAACTTTCAACAGCCATTTTGATTTGTTGAAATAAGAAAATCAAATCGTGCCGCGAATGTTCCTTTTTGGCACAAAATTCGACATGATCACTGAACGATAAAACAAAGACGGCTAGTTTTTGGCGATGTATCTCTCAAATTAATAAGATACATACTTTTTCCTAGAGCCATCTCTTAAATCGGAAAAGACTTATGCATACCCCTGGTACATATGAACCCATTAAAATTCAAGTGATGTAACTCACATTTTTGTTTTGACATATAAATGTTTCACAAAGTTTATTTAAAAAAAAAAGAACAGACTAAAAAGAATTTGATGAACAATAACTTAAATATTAAAAAGTGTAGTTACATCTCTTGAACTCGTCTAAATAACTCAGCCTAAAACTACATAATCTAGAAAAAATCGCTTAAATAAAAAGCATGAGATGTTGAGTTTTAGAAAAAAAAAACTTAATTATCGTATAAAAATATGATGTTAATAGTGTATCTGTCAAAAAAATTGTTCACTGTTGATTAATTCGTGTGACACGAGTAATTAATGTAATTAATGTTTGGATTTTATTTTTATATATAAGAAATGATGAAATAAAATTCAAAAAAAAAAAAAAAAAAAAAATGTTTATAGAAATATTTATTAATAGCATTGGTGCTTCAGATCCCCAAGGTCAAGTGTTCGCATTCCTTCTCATGCTACAAAATTTAATTCAATTGGATTGGCTACCAATCCGGAGTCTAAATGGCCTTCGATGCCGAAAAAGACCTTAAATTAAATAAAAAAATTCGTAAAAAACAATTATTTATTGTCTTCAAGCAAGCAAATATTGCTTATAAAAACAAAATCCAAACATTAACTATAAAAAAAATTATAAAATATCATTACTAGAGCGTTACAAGTAATTAATCATTAACAGATATACTAACGTATTCATATTTAGAATTTAATTTTAAATTGTTGATGTGAAAAGTGGCTGTTCAACGATTAGATTAATAGAAGAAAGGATTGCAGCCAGGCAGGAGAATCTCTATCAAATGAAAATTTTAATTTTAACACTTTTTCCTTTTCTAATTTGGTTTGTTTACAGGATGAGAAACGTTGGAGATCAATCTTATTTCATCTAAAGTAAAAATCTGATGATCTGAAACCGGGTGTTTCAGGTATAGTCAGCGCCTCTATTAATCACCACCATGGAGATTTTGGCCTTGAGATTAGACAACCACTAGGCTTAACTGTGGATCTAAAATTAACGGACAATAAATGGAGCCGATGTATATTTAGATGGCAATAGAATAACTAACATACAAGATAATTCTTAGTTAGCTTGATAGAGTTGGTGTTTTTTAACATCGACCTGTAGGGGGTAAGGAACAAGTCAATATTTCGCTTAAGATAAAAATATTTTGCGAATTGATTTTATATTTAATTGGGCATATCCCAAATCAGGACTTTCTCTCTGACTCGAATCCAGGAAGGGTGAAAAAACCCAACAAAATCATCTCGCAAAATATATATATCTACTACATGGAACAACCGATTCTATACATACATAATTATGAATAAAATGGTCGTTAATAGTTTATTTAATTCGGATAAAGTATGATTGGCACAGATTATTGGAAAAATTACCTCCTCTTAGCAATTTAGAATAATTGAAATGTGTACTCAAAATTTTTCTTTTACACTGCGCGTCAATAAAAACGTACTTAATTATACTGTAATTTATTAATCATTTAATATGCAGTGGCGTCATTTTGGGGAGGGGGGGACAGGGGGGGCATTTGCATATTTCATATTAAATGTTTAATAAATTACAGTATTATTAAGATAGAATAGAATAGGTCTTTTTAAGAAGAAACAAAATGTTACGTTTTTATTGACGCACAGTGTATTTTTTTTTTTTTTTAATACAACGATGCATAAATAATTGCGTCCATTTGAAATTAATTTTATGATAATTTTCCCTTTCTCTAGAGATAATTTATCTCCTGTATATATTAATATATATATGTATAATATTTTGTAAAAAGATTTAAGAAATAATCATTTCACCATTGACATTTTTTGAACTTTTAATACTAAAGTGAAAAAATATCGTTATTAATTTTTGTAATTAATTCTATTTATATAAGAAACAATTAAAAATAGGATAAACTATTTTTTTATTATTTTGAAAGAGAATGAATATTTGTATAGAATGATTTTTGTCCGAATTAAAAATAAACCCTTTTAATTATTACTTTCTCTTATTTTAGATCGTTTATTGACATACATCTAAATCGCCCCATAAATAGAGAGATCAGGCTCGCGAGTCGGATCCGGTAATTTTTCATCAGCAGCTCGGCTCGTAAGAGCCCAACACACTAGAGGATTTGGCTCGTTTGTAGGCGAGATCGGCTAAATGATAGAATCCTACTAAATTGCATAATCTTCGAGTCCTTAATCAACAGTCTGCTTTCATTTTCTAACTCTACATCCTAAATGATCATTAACTAATCCTACATCGATTTCCATCCAGGCTCTTTCTGCCAAAGAAGAAATTCTCTAACTGAGGGCATGATTCCTTAACTGGGTTATCTGATGCTTGTTTGTAAGCTATGTCTTCGTCCAGTCATCACCATCTGGAACAGCAATGTGTACCTCTTCTCTATCTCACGGTATGATGGGGCCAATAGTGTTCACTTCTTTCGTATAATTATTTCTGGAGAATACTTCAATGAACAACGCACTTTCATGTTATCCTGTTCAACATTCCACGATTTGATTTACAACTCGTTTGGCAATATTTAAAAATATAGGTGTATCTATTCTTGGCCTTAGCCGAGGTCCAGGGCCGCCGAGAGCCATGCCTGGACTGTATATTAATACCGGCCCCCCAACCTTAAGAAAAAACAAGTTAACCCATTACAGTCGACTCTCGTTAATTCGAATTCAGCTGTAAACTTAGGTATATCGAAAAAATGCTGTGTATTAAGATACACTTGTTAACTCTAAATATTTTTCTTAACAAAAGGGAGAGAGAACGTTCTATAATTCGATCTAGGCCACTTACCCTCTCTTTAATTCGAATTTTTCCTTGCAATATTTACTCCTCATTTTCTGCGTAATGATCCCCTCCTTTTAGTCCAGCTTAACTTCTCAATTCTAATTAGTTTTTCAAGATGAATGCAAGACAAAAAGTACTTCTCTCTTACTATGTCCAAAAAGAAAAAAAAATGTATACCGCAAATGTACAAGATATCGCCAAAACTTTCAAGATTTCACCATCACTTGGCTCTGACAATGTAGAGCACAAAACTTAGGTGTCTTAAGTGCTCTCCTCAAAGCGAAAGCGTCGAAATTGCATATAATAAAAATTTTAAATTTGAATTTTTTTTCTTGTCTTTTGATAATTCAAAAACTCGATAATTCGAATTTTTCTTGTGGTCCCTTAAGGGGAAGCCGAAGGCGGGCTTTGCGATTAGTATATATATATATTTCATATATACGGTACTTGGGCGTAACTAGAGAATTTGGCTGGGGGGGGGGCCTTGGGACCAGCCATCCTCGCTGGGAGGACCATGGGACCAGCTATCCTCCGGTGGGCCTGTAAAGCCCCATATTTTCTCAATTTTTCTTGGGGTAAGGAGCTTTCCGGGGGGGGGGGGGGCACGAGCCTTCTGGGGGCAGCCCCCCCCGGCATCCCCCTAGTTACGCCCATGATAGGGTAAGAGAAAGTAAAAAATAACATTTCAATTTAGTCAAAATTAAGATGTAAATTGTTTCTCCGATTTCGGTACACACCCATTTGAAATAGTTCATCAAAAGTCCGCAAGATGGTGGATCGGACGGAAAATTTTTAATTTTTTTTTTTTTTTTAATTGAAAAAAAAAAATTTATAAGAAAAAATTTAAAATAACTAGCAATATTTAAAAATGGAATTTTTCAAATTTTTTTTACATTTCTTAATATCAAGAGGAGGTATGAAAAAAAAAAAAAAAAAGCATGGTCTTGCTATCATGATCATTATCCAGTCTCTCTTTTAACCTCCAATGTTATTAATTCTCCCGCTATTGTCAAACTTTTCACTTTACTATTAAATTATTTATATCATCCATTTAAATAATTAATTAAAATGAAAATTATATCTCATAAATACTGAATATACAAGTGGAGTGATTCGGATCATACAAATAAATGTGTCCTGATAGATAATCTAACCACTCATTTATTACTGACAATTGTGAGTATTATTAAGAGATATAAAGCATTAAAAATATAAAAACATTGGCAAATTTTTGGGATAGTGTTCAGTCACCTGAAACGAATGAACACTATTCCCAAGACAGCCAAAATATTAAATAACTATTAACATCTTGATAAAATTATGAATTAACAATAAAACGAGGGAACAGCCTTACAGAATATGAACAATTCCTTCTAATTAATATTACTAATGCAGTTGTATTTAACAATAAAAGAAGGTAACAATGAGCAACGAGGTAGTGTGTTTCTAGAAAATAATATAACAATTATTTGAAATTTCTGTTCAAACAAGTTAGTATGCATCATTAGTAGGATATATATATATATATATATATGAAGATAAACTTTCACATACAATCTTTCCTGATAAGTATCCAGAACATATATATATATCAGTCCATAAGAATATGAATTCGAATGACAAAGCATTGAGTCCCTTTCTTTGATTTGTCAGTGAATTTATATAGTTGTATATAATAAATGCTTATCAATGACAAATCTACATTTGACTCAATCCTATATCATGTGAGTTGATACTTAAACTTGACTGATGTTAGCGCTTTTTAAATAAAACTGAAACATCCCAAATTTGAAATTATTATATGCTCTAGAGACACATCACCTCCTTGCTCGTTGTTACCTTCTTTTATTGTTAAATACAATTGCTTAATATGACATTATGAATTGTCAAATTGGTTGGAATTGTTTATGGGCTCACTCACTTTTCTCTCCATTATCTGTTCCTTCCCATATAACCAATTTTATTTTTCTTATAAAAATACATGTGAAACTTATTATTTTCTATAATTTTAATTGTTTGCTTTTATTTTCAGTTGATTTAATCACTCCAGCAAGAGCAAGCGCTAGGAAATTCAACCTTGTATTTATTTAACTACTCCAGTAAGAAGGACCTTCTTTGAAACATATCTTTCATCCGCAAGTATTTTTTCTCACCTCAATATAATATAACTATTATTTGAAATTCCAATATTTTGATATAAATGGGGGGGGGGGGGGGGGTGGTTTTTTTTTTTTTTTTCTTTTTTGTTGGGGGGGGGGGAAGTTGGTAGGCGTAGCGAGGGGAAAAAAGGGGGGGTCATCATGCCCCGGGCGTTACTCAAAAGGGGCGCAAAATCCGATGTTGGATATTTTTATTATAATTATTTAAATATATTTTAAATTTATTATTAATATAATAATTTTTATATATTTAATATAATATTATATGGTTTTCTAACAGGGGGGCGCAAAGGTATTGTGCCCCCGGGGGAGTAACTCGCTACCGGGTATATATGAAGAGAAATTTTCAAATACACCTAGTCGCGGAGGATATGTTATATTATATATATAAGACAATATAACATTTCTTGGGTTGATGGTTGAGATTTACTCGACTTTCCTCAGGCAATTGGGTTTTATTTTTCATACGGAAAGATGGAAGACAACACTTTTTAATGGAAAAATTTTGGATTTTAAGCAAATAGGAATTTGCTAACTATAGTGGACTTTCCATAAAGTAAAACTTGATTTATAAGTTGGTCAAAGGTGACCAGCTTGACAATTCGGACAGATTGACACTCCAAATTTAGCCTACTGTATATATAGATTTTGTTCTTTAGAATTTATTTTAAACCACAAATATAAAATGGCCCTCGGGCGCTAATTGGTTAGCGTACTGTCCATTTGTACCAAGGGTCACGGGTTCGCATCGGGTCTCATGTGAAAATTTATTTCAATTAGATTGGCTACCAATCCTATTGAAACAAATAGAGGCGAGTCTAAATGGCCTTCGTTGCCAAAAGACCTTAATGAAATTTAAAAAAAAAAAAAAAAAAAAAAAGTATAAAATGATCTTATTAATAAGAGGTAGAAATGAGAGATGGAGTCAACGCACACAGCCCAGCGTTTCGGTTCCGTGTTTGAACCATCCTCAGGCTGTTTTATAAAATGATCCTTTTCAAATATAATAGAATCCGATTCAATACTTTCGCAGCCACATTTGCGCAGACCATCCGAGAAGTGGAGGACCCTCTGAGTGCGAATTAATCTACAATATTATATATCCGTGAAACATGAATAATTTTATTATAAAAAAAATCGACAAATGGCAAATATACACAGAAACAGCAGAAACAATTGCCACCAATTCGTGTATTCGGAAGAAGATTAAGTCATAACATGAATTTTTTTCCAGTGTTCGATACCTTGCATAAATGCATATTTGATGTTTT